>SRMA01027337.1:172669-184941 GCA_007224835.1 Danionella cerebrum
ATAGTAAATATTTGAAGAGATTTGTTTTTGACTGATTAATTGTAATATGTTATACACATAATAGTTCATACATTTTACAACAATTTTTATTGTGTTTTCCTTTTTGATTTTCAATTTGTAAATAATTGAAAAATCAAAATGAGTAGAAATACATCTGTTGTGAAAAAGTTAAACAAAACTTTTTAAAGTTAAAAGTATTAGTTGCATGTCATTAATCCACGACTAAAGAATTCTTAGCTTGATCTCGGTCTTCGACACCTTTTCCAAACAGGTAAGCTGCTTAGGATTCATATTTGATCCTGGTCCATGCTTAGGTCACATTAAGCATCGACTACTAAATTCATTATTTCATCTGCCCCAAATTATCTCCACAAAGTACAACTTATTCAAAACACAGCTGCTAGACTCAGTTCAGGAGGCCTGTGGTGTACCCCAAGGATCTGTTTTAGGCCCGATTTTGGATTCAGGTTTTTATTTGGGGATCTAGTATTACTACTAGATTAATACTAGAATCTAGTATTCGCTCCGGTGCTTGTTGAACTTTTTATTTGTTAATGATCTCTGATTTGATAGTTTCCAGCCGCATGGACAGTAGAAATATGGAATTGAGGCACTGGAGTTCGTTCAGGGTTTGGGTACATTTTAATTGGAGTGTGTTTATTATATTTATTGATTTATTTCATATTAAAATGTCTCGTTATTGTTGAATTTTGTTGCCACCAAAAACCTCCCCTGCACCTCCAAGCCTCTCAAACATTGTCTCTTTAGAAGGATGTCTCTTTGAAGGCCTCATTGCTGACCATTTTCATCCTTGTTCTTCTCTGTTCCCTCCAAACACCTCCTGTGTTTTATACTTGCTACTTTTCTTCCAACCTCCCGTCACGCAACTCTTCCAAGCACGTATTAATAACTGAAATATTCCTAATTGTTTTCCTACAGACAGAACAGCCAGAGAAATCACTGCGTGCAGCTCCAGGTAGGAAGATCTATTGATTATAGTGTAAACAACACACAGCATTGTGCACTTAATGCTGTCAGAGGCTCTATGTCTTCAACCTGTTGTCTCATGTTAACAATAACAGTCAGGAAGTCACACTGAATTATTGATCCCCAGCTGTTTTCCCCCACAACCATTACATCCATCTCTCGGCACATTGCACTTAGTTTTTTTTTAAGCACATGCCAAGCTGTACTCAACACTTTCACAGCTGAGAGGTCAAAGAGAGGACAGCGTGGTTGTGTTTGAGTGTCTTATTTTAGACTTGCTGAATTTAGCCTAAAGTTATTCCAACCTGACGGACGAGAGTGCACTCAATCTGACGAGAGCTGTTTCTGCTTTTACTACATGCGTTTTTCTTAAATATTGAATATGTGGAGTGAAAAGAGAATCAAAGATGAATTTTAAATGGAACAGTGACAATTAAGGACTGGTATAATGTTAAAAATTAACTGATTTAATAAGTAATTAGGTTATTTATTACTGTGGTGCAACACAACACAAATCAACTATATAAAATATATTTTGACTGGGCGTAAAAACATTTAGAGATATATATTTAATTCTAATTGCCCTAGTAAGAAAGTGAATTTGAGATTTCTCCAATTATATGTTGACAAGTCAAAACTCATTTGAAGATATCCGCAATATACCGTAATTAAAGATATCGCGAAATCATTTACAACTAGTCATACATCTCCATTGACTTCCATTAAAAACTATTTGCAGATATCTTCAATTGATTTTTGACTAGTCGCAAATGTATTTAGAGACACCTCTAAATATATTTTTACTAGGCGTAACTCTTTTAAAGATATCTGCGGCATAATTAGAGATATCTCTAAATCAATTGCGACTAGTCATTAATCTAATTGCACATATCTACAATTGTACTTTGGCTAGTCATAAGTCATTTAGAGATATCTCTAATTCAATTAAGACTAATAACAATCTAATTGCAGATATCTCAAATTCGCTATATTTAAAGATATATGCAATACATTTGAAGATATCTCTAATTGATTTATGACTAGCCAAAATACAATAGTAGATAGTCAGGGCAGATGTTTAAATGTTAAAAGGGCTTGCCATAAGTCAACAAATAATTGAAGATATCTCTAAATGTCTTTACGGCCAGTTAAAATATTTATTACTAGTCAGAATACATTTATTCCTATCTTTAAATGCATTTGCGGAGCGTCAGTTCAGATGTTAAAAACGGATGACATAAAGAATGACATTAAAGTAATTACGGAAGTGGGGGCGCTAGTGAGCTCGTTTCCACTTTTGGCGGAAGAAGAACGCATCCTCTGGCTCTTTTTTTTATTTTTTATTTTTTTTATTATTATTTATTCAACAATTGTACAATTTACAGGAATGTAAATCTCCATTATAAACATAACGAATTGTACAAATTCCAACAATGCAGGTGTTTTAACACAAAACATAAACAAGACTCGCATCATCACATTTTGCCAGGGAAGTACAGATTTACAAAAAGATATCAAAGTGTTTACAAATATTCACAGTTTTTGTTGCCTTTTGATTAAAGGAATGCTTAATCGAATTGACATATTGCTTGACCTCATTGTTAAAAGCAATAAAAGATGTTTTGGAATGTGCAAATTTACATTTATGAATTAAAAATAATAATGAGATTAATAATGAAAGTTTCATTAGATATAGTCTTAGATCTGTTGAGGCCAAAAAGAACGTCCTTCCAAAATAAGTTGAAACCATTCTCAATTTTTTCTGCAATAAAATTACAAATGTCAGACCAGAAACTTTGGACAAAGGGACAGTGCCAGAACAGATGGGTAACTGTTTCAATATTCACCGAACAAAAAGTGCACCTTACATCAATATCTTTTTTTAATTTTTTTTTACAATATGATCATTTGACGGGTAAAACTTATGAATTATCTTAAATGATATTTCTTTAATTTTGTTGGTCAGCAAGTATCGGTTGGGTAAGAGCCAGACCATCTTCCAGTCAATGTTTTGCACAAATTTATTCCAGTATGGAACCACATATGGGACTGTGATAATATCTACTTTAAACAGAGATCTAATTAGTTTATTGCTCTTACCATTGTTACAGGAAAAACAAATCTTACCAACTGAAGTATCAGTCAGTGATAACAAGGTTAGTTTTTGTATGTCCAATCTTGGTTGAGCTCTAAATAACATGCAGACACCAGAAGAAATTGCTCCAAAGACTTTGGCATAGTCTCCAGGAGACACAGGAATTTTGTATTCTTCTAGAAACTCATTATAAGAGTAAAGACAACCAGCCCTGTTAAATAATTGGTGCATCCTCTGGCTCTCCATTCACATGAACAGAATGAATGACGTCATTTATCGGTTACACCAGTAGAGAAACTAGACTCCCCATCTTTAAAAAGTACTTCATTATTATTATTTCTTATTTAATTATACGATTAATACAAAGTGTGCGGTTGACCATAAGATTCCCAAACGTTTCCCTCTTCCATACACATGAGGCCCCACCCGCTGAATGTGGAGCCCCACCCTTGCTCGAGTTGTGTGATCCCATAACATTGTATTTGCTTTTCGCCTTTGCAGAAAGTGCAAAATAATGCAGAGTTTAAATTAAACTTAATGCAATTATTTATTCCTCTCCAAGCTGCTTTTAATTTACTATTTTGTAACCAGTCCACAATGTGCAGATAACTCACTGTTCAGCTGGAATCTTGTTTCAGTTCAGCTCTGATGCACTGCTATTGAGGAATATTGCATGGTCAGCGAATACGAAGCGCCTTCAGCAGATCTTTAATGCAAACATAGACATGCATCCACCAAAGCTCTCGATACACCAGCAGAAGTAAAGAGCCTTTCATCGGGTTCACCGTTCAGGTTCTTCTGCATCTCTTTTAGTTGAAAATATTCATTTCATCACTTCATTCAACTGTTCAAAAACACCTGGAATCAATGTGCCTCAAAGTGTGTATTTCTTTGCTCCGGGGAGAGTGTGTTGCCATCCAAGTTAGCTCGGAACGATCTGATTGGATCCACCAGGAGCCATTTGTTGTATATTCTGCCTGAGGAAGAGGAGAGTGGGTGCACGACACAAGAGAGCAGCAGGCCGTGCTGAGGCCCAGCTTAACCCAGCCATGATTATCTTAAATAAAACTGATGGAAATAATTATTTTAAAATTCCACTTTCAACAACACTCTCTAGCCATTAAACGAGCCGCTTTCTTAATTAGTATTGGGCTTATTTTTCTATATTATGCTTACATATGCAAAGTCAACACATTTTAATATGCAATTAAAGTCCAAGTGAAAAGTTTTTGAGGTTGGTTGCACAGTGGGGCATACGGTTGGTTTTAACCAGAATAACTTTGACAAAAACAAAACCACAAGATAACAGGAGTTATAAAAATTAAAAAACAAAAACAAAACAAAAAAAAAACAGAGGACAGGGCACACTGGGAGAGTAAAAAATACCAAAGGTAAGCAGAACTAGAGTTAAAGTTATAGGGGTTCACTCTCAATTACTAAACAAATTGACAAATTGATTGAAGATTAGGAAAATTATATCTAATTAATGTTTATAGGGAGACAAAAACAAATACACAGAGTGGGTTTTGCCTATTCATCTAGATCATTTTAAAGTATCTGAATTATGCTGTTACAGGCTTGCATTTTTTTTACTTAAAGATGTTGTTTAAAAGGACACTTTAAGTTGAAAAAAGACTTCATTTTCAGTTTAAATGACATGCTTTATGTTCAGAAGGTGGTTCAGCTTTTCGCCGCATGGTGATTTCAGCCATTTTAAAACGAGGTCGTCAAGGTTCCTCAATGGTAATGAATCGATAAACAACATGGATTTTTGCTAATTTCTTAAAAATCTTAAGATTTCGGATGATCGTCTTCAAATAAATTCTTCCAGACAAGGTACATTTCTTTGGTGACATATTGATGCACACAAATGTGGTTTTACAAGACACTTATATCATTTTTATCACTTAATATGCCAGTTTTACAAAGTTTTTAACCACATATTATGTTGTTTTCAGACAAAAGTCAGTGAAAAAAACTAATGTGTGTATATGTGGTATAGAATACCATTTAATATTTTGGATAAATCTTACACGAGGCTAAAGCTCAACTGGCAACGTCTATGGCTCAAATTCAAGATTGGAATTTGTAATGGTTCCTTATTAGTTTAAAAATAAAGTGTTGCTGTGTTGGAGTCGGTAGAGCATTATGATAGCAATGCAAATGTTGTGGGTTCTGCAAGAACTCACAAAATGTGTTATTTCCTTGCAATGTAAATCGCTTTGTATTAAATGTTATGCAAATGCATAAAGCATTTTTCTTTGCGAATTATAGTTTTGCAGCGTGTTCATTTTGTTTCATGTGAAATGTTTAAGAAATAATAATGTTACACAGTGCATTTGTCGTGTATAATTTGTATTTATCCGTGTTGGAGTTCATGAGAATGTTTAGTATAAAATTTATGTTGCACTGATTTATTTAACCATTTATAAAAAAGTAGTTTATAATGGACCAACACAAGAGCAGCACGCATTGATCTGTTTGTGCAGGGCTGACCATCAGCACAGAGTTTGTTTATGATGCTGCTAGAGTGTGTCTTCTCATTAAAGGTGAGCACTAATGTACTGCTCCTCATCCCCGAGCCAAAGCAATCACTGACCTCATCGATTATTCCTCCCATCTGCCCTGCATGGAAGGGGAAACCAGAAGAGCCGATGAAGTTATGAGACAAAGCTATTTTATGAGAAACCCAATAGTGAGCCTAAAGGGCCACGGTACACAGGATTTTCAGTGATTTACATCCGTTCTGACTTCCTGTTTGAAAACAAATTTTGCAGAAAGTGACGTCTACTTGCACAGATTAATTTATATTTAAATTATTAACGTGTCTGACATATATTATCCTATGAGAAGATGTAGTGTTTAAATTATCAATGACGCCTAACTTCAAGTTGCAAAACCCGCAGTAGTTTGAAGTCACAAGTGTTTGTTTCTGTGCTGCAAAGGTGCTGAGGTGAAACAAGGATTTCCCTGTGGTTTTCTTTAGTCAGAGCTAAACCACCAACAATCGACACATCGAGACGGATTTGTAGCAAGGATTTTCCTTTAGGAAGCTACGAGAACTGGAGAATGGTAGAGCTGGACATTGCAAATCAACACAGTTTTCAGTTAAAATCCCACTTCAGGTCAGGTGTGTGTGTGTTTTTTATTGGCTGTCATGAAGCACTTTTCTTTCTATATTTGTTATCAAACGCCAACCCACATCCCAACCCACTTTAAAGTCATAATAATCTGTAAATAATTGAAGAAAATAAGGCTGCACATTGAAATACTTAATGTTTTTGGAATTGTGAGGGAAACACGGAGGAAACCCACGTAAGAGGACCAGCAAACCCCTCCAGGAAGGTCACTTGCAACCCTTGAACCAGGAACCTTCCAACTGAAAGGCCACAACCTACCCACTGTGCCACCATGCCACCCCATCTAATAAAATCGCTTCTCAAAAAATGTAATAAAAACAAAAGTTTGAGCCACAGCCACTAAATTTGCACAGACATGCACACTGATGTGACTTGATTTGCTAAATCTTTACCAGTAATGAAATAATGGGAAATCTGGGATTACTGGTTTTGAGTGGGGTCGGACACCACAAAACTGTCTGTGCAAGAACATACCAAACACTGTGCAAAAGCAGGTTCTGGGTGGCGGGGATATGAGAATGAATGGGAAAAGTCGTCAAGAATATCTTCAGTATGAAACTTCATAGTAACAACTTTATGACATCACTGACAACCCCATACCGACCAAAATGTATACCCTAGCAACCACATTTACAGAACTCTATCTCAGCTTTGGGAAATGATAGAGACATTTGGTTTGATTTATTTAAGAACATTATATTAGGTCACGGACCCGTGCATAGCAACCAGAGTCTTTACCCTAGCAACCAATCAGCTTGTGAAATTCATAGAGACACGGGGATGGTTTATGTTACTCGATGTGACATTGGCAGCCTTTAAAATAGTTTTTAAAGTAATTTTTTCAAGTGTATTATTTGAGAAGTACATCATTTCAGATCTGAAGTCCAACAGAAATGTAACAATAAGTAAAAACAAAGCAACGCTTAAAAATGACTATAATCTATAGTATAATCTATATATAATTACTATAATCTTACTATAGGGTTTAAAGCTAATGTCAGTCGCTGTGCACCAGGGGGCAGCAGGTGACCGCAGCGTGTGCGGGTCTCCCTTGGGCTCTGAGCGGACTCTTGAAGTGCTGAGCACTTGAGGGGCGAGTCGAGCTCCTCGCCATCGCTCTTTCCTCCTCACACCAAATTACATACGCGAGCACCCTCCCGCAGCTCAACACAGCACCGCTGCAGCCCCTCCGCATGACCGGGAGACAAGCCGACTGTGGATAAAGGGATTTTGCAGATCTGAACCCCCTCGCTTGTGATCACGGTCCGGTCACACCTGCGCTTCCAGCCCCGCTCCAGCGCGCAAAGTTCAGACGCATCTGAGGGAACTTTGGAGAGCGCGCGTTCCGTGGACTCACTCGAGACTTTATGAAGTGAAGCAGGGATCGTTTCACTCGATTCCATCTCCTCTCGATCTGAAGGTGATGCTTTTGTCGGGACCGTGTGCGCGCAAAGGGAATTTATCCGTGTTTGGCGATGCAATTGTACTTCTGACAATGAAGAGCAAATGAGTGCGATCTCCGTCCACTTCCACTGACAGCTCAACGACAGGTAGGAACTGGAGGATTCTTCTTGTATTATATTTGATAACGAAAAAGAAAAAAAGCTTTTTCATTGTGGAATGTTGCTACTTATTGATCATACTCTATTGAACCAAATTACAGGTTAAACATATCCAATAGTCTTTGAAATGCACATGTTGAGATTATAGAATTACATTACAGCCAATGACTCCGTTCTACCTGTGTCAGGATTAAATTTGATGCTGCAATACATATTTTTAATAATTGAAGGGGATCCTCAGAAGGACTGATGTGTATAATTAAGATGAAGATGGCTGAGAGACCAGTGCTGCTGCTGAGGGAGCTCAGCCATGATGCGTTTGGAGGCTTATTTGGTAGTTATTAGAAAGATTCAGGTGTCCATCAACATTGCAGATCAACTCTTGTGTTTATGTTTGACACTTAGGATCTAATGACTAAAATATATACCAGTGTCTGGCTTAACCAAAATACTACAATCATTGTCCAGAATTTTTAGCATCTGATCAGATTTGGTGCGTGTGTTGAATGGATTTTGGAATCCAAACTATTTTGAGTTTTGACGTATATTCATCCATTTTGAGGGGTTCACCACTTCCTGATTACCTCTCCTTTTTTCAGTGTTTATGAATAAAATGCAATTCGTACTCATGGAGTTTAGCCGCACCCCTTAGTAACTGTTGCCGACAGATTTCCATTGGGAATAAAAGGCATAGGAATCTTATTCCAAGATGCTTTTGCCAAATATTTGGTAAACAATTTCTTCAAGGACAAGTTGGAGATGGGTCTTAAAAAGAAATACACAGAAATGGCCCAGAATAGAAGTGCATGTCAATACGAAAACTGGGAATACCTCATCAAAATCCAGCATGAAAACATTTCTTTCACTGCTGGGTAAGATTTAAATGATGTACTTCACTAAAGATTTACATTTCTAGAGCAAAACACATTTGTTGTTGGATTAAGTTCATTGTGTGGCCTACCATATAACCTCCAAAGCAGAAAGTTAGCTCCGTTTTGTTTTGTCTCACCAATTCACCTCGAAAGTACATCTACCATATGCACAATTTATTGCAATTTTTGGCTTTAAATAGAACGGATAGGGCGAAAACTCCCTAATATTTTAGTAGTTTGTTATCTGGACCTGGTTTGTTCGTAAGCATGTGGGGTAGGTACAAACACAAGTTCTCTGCTCGGCGGAGTCCAAGTTAACCCCCTGTGATGAGATTGAATTTGTTGGAGGATTAAACTTGTTTATAAGTACATATGTTAACACGGGCATTACAATTCAGTTTGCCTTCTCCCGAAACTTGTTTAAGAAATCAATCCTAAGTGAAACTGTACTTTGAAATGCTCATCCATGATTGGTTCCTACTGAGAATTTGCTTCAGTGGGTGTAGAAGAAAGAGTGGTAGAAAAGCAATTAAGTGTAGTAAGGGTTTGCTTTGTTACAGGTCCAGCAATACTCGGTTTGCTGGAATCTTTCTGCTGTTTTTGGGGAACCCAACAAACCAGTGACTCAAGCAGCAATTAATCTGTTTGTCACTTGAGGCTGCCTCCTAAAACAAGTTGTTTGAGGTGTGTCGATCACGTCCTGCTGATGGAGAGTGAACTTGAGTTGTTACCAGGCACCAAAAGACCCAAACCGAGAGAATTTAGCTTGAGCCTGAACTTTTGATTGACCTTTTAAAAGCCTGAACTCAGCCCAAGCCCGACTTCAGTTGTAATTGCTTGGGAAAAACCACCTCAGGTTTCATTTTTCATCCATGTCTTTCGTGCCATTTGAAACACAACAGAAGGATGCTCCTTTACTGCGCAACCCGTGTAAAAAACAATGAAAATAAGACCAAATCCAATCCAGATCCTGATGGGTTTATGCAGGGATCTTCAGCTCAAGGCCTAACACACCTCTGTGCAGAATTGACTTTTCTTAGCCCATGAAAACAAACAGTGTTGTACTATTACAATGCACAAATCTATGGAATCTAAGGAAACCATTGAGCATTTCCTATTCAGTCTTCAGATTTAATTACGTTATAATCATCACAAAACCGGTAGATAAACAACTGTGAGAATTGTAGATCTTTTAATGAGAACTTGCTTGAGGTGGAGTCAAATCTCAGACCGGTTCGATTAACAAAGCTTTCAAATCACGGTTCTCTGGTTACAAAAATGGAATCTACTTTACGAATAGGGAAGATAAATGTGTTTGTCTCAGTCACAGGTTTGTTGAAGCTTACCTAAAAGAACCTTTTGCTAGATTAATATCTTAAAAGCCAACTACAAGGTTAAAAATGTAACTTTTTTGCAGATTTTAAATAGTTTTGTAGGGTCGAAGTTGGAGTAGCGGGGCCTCACCCTCATTCTCGTCTCGCTCCACCATTCTATTTGTTGGGTATTTGCAAAAAGATTCTTTGTTCCAGGTCATAAAGCTAAAGAGTTTTTTTTAAAAAAAAAAATAAAAATTGGTTACAAGGAGCAAGCCAGTGTTTGGAAGAGTACATCTGTTTTTAGTCTCCATTTTAGCAGAGCTTCACCCGCAGGAATAAACTCGGAGACACCGGTGACAAATCACGATGGTACATCTGTCTATTTGTCAATAAAATGAGTGAAAATCTTCAAATATCTTCAAAATGTTAAAAAAGATAAAAAAATGTCATGGTTCTTTTGAATAAAAAAAGCTCCAGTTTTGATTATACACTTGCTTAATGGAACAGATCACAAAAAAGAATAATCTACTTCCTCTAAACTTGCTCAAGCACGAAAAATGCTATTTCTTCTCTGCAATATTCATGTCACATTTTCAACATCTAGATATTCTTACTCCTAAACCAAACCTTTGGAGGTGCACTTTTGAGTTATAGTCTATTCTGATGGACCCCTGTGTAGTCGACTCACTCAGTCTCAACTTCTCCTCCTTTTACACCCCATCCTTTGCTTCCATCCATTTCATCCGCCCTCCATCTCCCTTTCCGCATCTCATGTGCGGTCAGCTGTTTTTTGCAATTAGCGCTATCATCGCATTTCATCCAGGCGAAGATCGGCTGTAATACCCTCACAGCTTTTGTTGCATGCTGATACTATTGGGCCTTGATTAATTGCGCTCCCGGGAGAGTCGCTGAAGAGCCGCCGTAGATCTTCCCTTTCACGCTCCATGACAAGTGACCCATTACTGTGCTTTATAGATCGCCGTCAGCAGCCTTTGAAAACGCCTGTGGGCCTGTTGGACCATGATTTTATTGTGGCATGTTATTTGTGGGAATTGCTGACAGACGGAGCAAAGGGCATCTGCAGATTTTTTATTTTTGGGGTTGGTTTCACTGCGGCACTGCTCTGTTGGTGTAAGTCAATGTGTCTGCTGGGCGACTTAAATTGCCTCTGCTCTCCGGGTCTTCCAAACAAAGGTCACCACGTCGCAATCTGTTTGGCATCTCAGAGCATCATTTGACAGTCTGATGACAGATCGCAGAGCATTACTGAAACACACGCTCTCTTGCAAACGCACACTGGCATTTCTGTGCATTTTCTGCAACGAGACTGAAGGAAACTACTCTTTTTTGTGGAGGAAGAGGAAGTCAAATAGTCATGAAGCATTAAATTCATTATTTATTGAAGCGCACAATTTATTTTGGCTGAATGTTTTAATGATGAGGAGCATCTCCAGGTGCAGAAGACACCACCACCTCCCCTTCACCTCACGTTCTACAGGCCTCATATGCTTCCACATCCAAAGGTCTTACCCAAAGCTGCTTTCAAAACTCTGCTTACCTGCTTAGCTCCAAAATTGTTAAAGTTTAAAGAGCAAATTGGTTACAAGGAGCAAGCCAGTGTTTGGAAGAGTACATCTGTTTTTAATCTCCATTTTAGCAGAGCTTCACCCGCAGGAATAAACTCGGAGACACTGGTGACAAATCACGATGTTAAATCTGTCTATTTGTCAATAAAATGAGTGAAAATCTTCAAATATCTTCAAAATGGTTTCACTGCGGCACTGCTCTGATGAGGAGCATCTCCAGGTGCAGAAGACACCACCACCTCCCCTTCACCTCACGTTCTACAGGCCTCATATGCTTCCACATCCAAAGGTCTTACCCAAAGCTGCTTTCAAAACTCTGCTTACCTGCTTAGCTCCAAAATTGTTAAAGTTTAAAGAGCAAATTGGTTACAAGGAGCAAGCCAGTGTTTGGAAGAGTACATCTGTTTTTAATCTCCATTTTAGCAGAGCTTCACCCGCAGGAATAAACTCGGAGACACTGGTGACAAATCACGATGTTAAATCTGTCTATTTGTCAATAAAATGAGTGAAAATCTTCAAATATCTTCAAAATGGTTTCACTGCGGCACTGCTCTGATGAGAAGCATCTCCAGGTGCAGAAGACACCACCACCTCCCCTTCACCTCACGTTCTACAGGCCTCATATGCTTCCACATCCAAAGGTCTTTCCCAAAGCTGCTTTCAAAACTCTGCTTACCTGCTTAGCTCCAAAATTGTTAAAGTTTAAAGAGCAAA
>SRMA01027337.1:193992-244078 GCA_007224835.1 Danionella cerebrum
TTATATATATATATATATATATATATATATATATATATATATATATATATACATGGTTCTCAAAAATAAAAGTAGAAAACAACTGAAATGTATTTAATTAAATAAAACAAGTATATTATATGCATTTAGTAAGACAGCATTAGGAAACTGCTCTGCTCATTGCCTCACTGTTTGTTTGATTTTTGTTCCAGTCAGTGGTTTATTTCTGGACATGTATTCCATTCAAATATCCGACAATATGCAAAATTCATGTCGATGATCAAATTTCATTTTAATGATCTTTCTGCTTTTTCTACTGCAGTGCCTTCTGTACATTATGAGTCCTGTAGAAAATTCAATTGAAAAACTCTGCTTTGCATCTCCCATACCAGCCCAACTTATGTATTTCTTTCCACACCACTGATCATAGATCATCACAGGAGCAGATTTCTTCGGGATCAAGGCACGGAGCCTGTTTAAGATCACTATACATGCACAAGACAGCAGGTGATTTATTGCAGATGCTCAACCGTCCGGTTTGTGTTTCCCGAGGAACAAAGCTCTCTACTTGTGTCCTCAGCCTTTAGCCTGTCGAATTCAGGAGCCTGTAATTTGGAGATATTGCTTTGCATGCTTGTGAGAGGGAACCGTAACCAATGTCAGATGGATTTGCTATTGTCTTCCGGCCTCAGAAATGAGAGTCTGCCCGGCACAATCTCACCGGTGCTGTGTCAAATTGAAATCATGCAGCCATCAGCTCTCTTCAGCTACGAACCAATGAAAGACACTCAAAAGTACCTGTTTACCTTTTGAGGATTCATTCTTTATTTTAGAACATTTATGTTTTTTTTGTATTTTATATGAGTTTATATCAGGTTTTTTGTGGTACATTTTTGTTAGCATTCCAGAAGATGGGTGGCGGTTTCTCCTGAGGGCACCCACATTTATTTTCAAACTGTGATTTTCCTCTGAGGAGCTCCCTACTCTTGCTTCTACTGGTGCATATCTTCAGCACACATTAGATGAAAGGCTGATTGGTTAACAACTGCACAAACGTGTGTTTTTGATCCTTTTCCACCCCATAGTTGTGAAAGTTATCTTTAAAGAACTTGTTATTTTCACAGGAAACCACTACAAAAATTGGTTACTTTTAACAATTTTATGGTTAAAATACATTTTATCTTTAGATTTTTTTGGAAATATAATTAAAAACATAAATTGACCGATGCTGATTAACAATATATTCTTCCACTTTTAAAGTATTGTTTTTGTTTTGTTACACTTGTATTTCCACCTTTTAATTCAACGATTTGATATAATAACGTACTAAAATCCTGATATTAAATTACAAAATGAAGATTGTAATCCCACCGCAGATGGGTTTAGCCGTACACACTGAACATGCAGCCCCTAACCCTCCCTAACCCCAATTCAACACTCAGTGTATCATAGATTATTTATTCTAAACCAAGTAAGAAACAATCTTTAGCAAGATTTAACAATAGATGCAGCGTTATTGAACTTAAACATTGGATCAAATATAGTCAGAAGCAGATTGTCTAAGAGGGAAAGAGAAACGGGGAAGGGGAACCAGAGTGTAGAGAAAGAACATCTCCAAGAGAGATTAGGGAGCCAAAAAGCAGCCCTTTTAAAAAGTTTGCTACTTCCTGTTTGTGATGCATATCCTGTTTGTGATGTATTTCCTGTTCAATGTCATAAATCAACTAGAAAATAGGATTAGTGAGTGAGGCTTATCCCATCTGGAGTCTACAAAGAGGGGTACTTGGGAAAAGGACTCACTTCCTCTTTATTTGCCTTCTTTGTTCGATGTGAGGAGAAAATAATCGTGTAAAGTGAATGTTTCATGTGAGTATTAATAATCAACCTTATTTTGGCACTTTAGTTCATTTGAAATTTCTTTCTGGTTGAAGACGGTATGTTTTGACATATGCAACAAATTTCACTTCTGGTGATTTTTTGGGTTATAATTATCTTTAATTTAAAACCCATCTCCAGCTGGAATGTGAAGGAACTATCTGACTCGTGTACAAAAATAACTGATATGTGCTATCAAAATACCTTGCCTTCACTAACCTCGGTTAATGAAACAATTGTTCAAGAAGTTCATTATTTTGTTCATTATCCCCAGATCGTGTTACAAATAGTTCATTAAGGGCAAAGCAGAAAAGCTTGGTCTTGTTGGTTTTCTTTTTCTAAATCTGCCATTTTTCCATAGGCACACATGGAACCACTTTTGTGAAAGTTCTGAAATTTGGCACACTTGGCACTCTCTAGCACCACCACTATACGTTTACACTTATCTCTTTAGTATTGTAGATTGTAGAAAAGAAATTCTTTTAAGACTATATGGTTTTTAGCTATTGTTAGTTTTTGGGGGAAAAAAGTACTTATGCAAATTCCACCTAATTTTTTTTGACAATTTTGTCCAAATTATTTGATAGAGCAGACTAAATGTTTTAAAATTCGAGCTGATTGGCTAAACCATTTTCCATAGACTTTACTGTAAGTTTATTGCAAGATGCAACAACCATAACCATCACAATCATTGTTTTAAAGCTGTGCCCTCTAGTGGTCAGGAGATATGCCACATGGCTATATATCATTTCTCAACTTGTCTGGAGTACCATATTGAGTCTAACCACTTTTAATTGTACAATGTCTGCCATTTTGGGTGTCATTCAGGGTTTAAATTTGGTTTAGCTGTATTCTGAGAATGCGTTAGCTTATTTGTACTAAACTTTGCGTTTACACATCCTCAAGTTAAAAATAAATAATAAATATATAAAAAAAATAAATATTTTTTTTCAGAGCCACCTTGTGGTCAGCAGATATAATGACATTTAAAATAAATGTGAAAACATTTAGACTTTAGTTCCTATTTCTTGACTTTTACCATTATTGGCCATTTTGAATTAGATCAAAAACCCACAAACTTTTAGACAGTTTCAAATTTGACACCAGATCTTCCAAACAATTGTGGATTTCGATTATTTCATTGACGTCATGTCAAGTTGAAGTTTTAATTTAATTATTGCCTTGTGAGATTAAAGGCTTTGTTTAGGAATTGTGGAGGTTTTCTATTTTGAGGTTTTGCTGAAAATGGAGATGGTGGTCATGTATTTTAGTGGTTTTTATCATTTGGTATTATTTATAGACTCATCCACTGGTATTCCACTGTTTCTACTGAGCTTTATTTGGTTTTTGCTTTTAAATAAATACCATCAGTACACCGGTAGTCCATTGTTATGGAGATTTAGTTTAGGACACTGGAAGATCTTACATAGTACATTAACATATTTGAACAGATCCCTGTGAATGTAAAGCCAGACGCTAATCCTTCTCAAGTATGAATGGAGGTGGTAACTTTTAAATGGTTACTCATGTAACTTCACTTGTCTGTTGTCAACGAAGCACCACTTTTAAGTCAGCCCGATATATGCAGGAACCAACATAATTATGTCAAATTGGTTGCATTAGCTCATTTTCACAGTATAACAAGAGCTTCCATGGATAATGAAGTGGCAATGGAGATTTTTTCAGCATCCAATCGTAATCTTTGGGTTTGTAATTAAAAATACGACAGCACTCTCAGAACAGCATGGTTGAATTATCAATTCAGATGCCCACAGAGCAGTGAATCTGCGGATGTAGCAGCTACAGCGTGCATTGAGATGGATGTCACACTCCACGTAATGTGTCCAAAGCAGGGTTGCATAGCCAATTGAGAAAGCTGTGATGGCTCATAGGAGCTGCGGCTTATCTCAGTGTGAGTGGGAGAAAAACAACCAAAAAAAACCATCCACAATAAAAAAACAAACAAATGAGAACAGAAGCTAAATGCTAGGATGCTTACGTAGATGCTAGGTAGTTACTCTGGCTTAATTATGATGATTAAACCCTTATTGTGCTCAAAATGGTTTCTGTTTTAAATAGAAGCCGCTGTTCTTTTGAAGTCTTTCATAGTCTCAAAAAGAACGTATATGCCCTCTTTCAAATGGTAAACTTACCAGAACTCTAGCATGTTGTGGTATTGAATGGGAGAGTGTAAGAATGGGAGAGTTCTTGATTTTAGTTACAAAAAAGTTTAATTAATGAGCTCAGGGTACTTTTGAATACCAATCATATATATTGATATAATATTATAATTATTGATATTGATATTGATAGATATTGATATAATTATATATTTTTTGCAAACATTTTTTTTTTACAGTGTTTAGACTTTTTAATTAGTCAGAAAATCATGTTAGTTATACACAATCTGATCGCGTAGAAGCAATTTACATCATAAAATTGAATAAACCACAATCATTTTAAAGAATCGTTGCATGCAGGGGTACTCAAATATAAACTTGAAAGGTCCACTTAACAAATTTCCTTTCAGTCTGAAGTCCGGAAAAGTAATGGTCAAACTCAGAAACGCAATCCTCCAAACTTCACAACTATACAAATAACTGTGGTAGGACGACATTTTCTTCTTATTATTTATTTATTTATTTATTTTTATTTGAAAAATACAGTGTAAAAGCCAGGGGGAATAGGGTTACATAAAGAGCAGAACAAATTTGGAATCATGAAGTACTTTGCAAAAATCAAGAAAATTTTCATTATAATAAGTAATCATAAAAAAAATATTAAAGTGTTACTGCTTTCCTATTTATCAAATTGGATATAGATTTCAAATAGCAGGTAAACTCAGGTTCTAATATAAGAAATCAAGGTTTTCAATCACTGTTGTAGTCTCAGCCTCAGACGTCACCCCCACGGAATGTTGGCTGAACGTCTGATGCATTTGGAACTGTTTTCTGACAACACTTGGAGAATCCTGAAGTTGTAATCTGATTGGTTTACCTTAACTGGAATTCCGGGAGAAGCATGTGTCGCACTTGTTCCGCCGGGAAAAAAAGTGCAGCTATACGTGAAAGATCTATTTAGCGTGAAAATAAGCGATAAGCATTCACAAAGTATGTGAAGTTCACGGTGTTCCCTCTTTAAAATACGTCCAGGAGTTTTGTTTAAAGGAGTTGTTGGTGACAAAAAGTGACGTTTTGATCAGTTGCTGTGGTGAAATTCCGACGTCGTGAAGCAAAATTCGATTGGTTGTATGACAAGTCTCCATAGAAACCTGCAAAAAACGAGGTCCCCACAACCTCCTAAAACAACAGCAACAACCGGCACAGTCGTAAAAGTGTGCTGCTCCACCAATCACCATGTTTGGACTCCAAACAAAAAAGACATGCATACATAGGATTTTCTCCCAATAAAAATTGCCATTCCGCCATTCCGTTCCAATAGTTGGCAGCCCAAAGTCTAATCAAAAAGCCTAAAAACTAGTTTTATGCAGGTTTTTCCATAAATACGACAACCTTAAACCTTCGAACCTTCACAATAAGCTTCAATTTGGCCACAGTTTTCAGAAATGCTGAAATGGTGCTGCATTTACATATAGAAGAATTGCAGAAAAATATGTGTTTTTAAAATAGCTTTACTTTGGAGCTGGAAAAGTTACAAAAGGGGGCGGAGCCTAGCACAGTTTTATAAAAAAAACTGTTGTTGTTTTTTTTGGGTAGAAGAATGCTTTTGTAGGTTTCAAGCTAACTGACAAGTTTTTATTTGAGTATGTTTTAGTTGAACTTTATTTTACAAGTGCGGTATAATAAAAAGTGAGTTAAATTTATTTAAACTAGTACACCCCTAACTCAGAACTGGCAAATGGAAGCGTATGCTGATCGAGAGCAGACATAAATGACCAAAGCCTCATAATAGTGAGCGAATGGGCCTGTACGAAGTAATAAACAATAAAAAAGAATGTTAAATATGCACTGGTTACGCTGAATTAGGTACATTTTCTTTCCGGTTGGGGTTTCGGAACATATAACTGCGTTTTCTAAAATGTACATTTGTTTTTAACTTACAAAAGTGTTTCACATTATGTAAATTTGTATTTCATCTTTCTGCCACTGCTTACAAGTCTATAACGTGTACCACGTGCTACCGACAATGGCGTGGACTCTGAATGTAGACACAGTAATCGCTTGGTTTGAGAACCGTGAATCGAAATACGTTTAGTGAGTAATCCAGTATTGTCTTTAATCAATTAGGTGGCTTTAAATTGTGTTCATTCTACATATTTAATGATTCAATGTTAATGTAATACATGCATTTTGAGGTGAGGGATCTGTGTTAATCATGCCGTTTGGGAAAAATTATGCGACATTATGCGAAACTCACGTTGATTATGCAACAGCGTTAGTTTGCAGATTATGTGCTTGTGATTTTTCCCTGTGCAGATGTGAAGACCGTGGCTTCAAGTGTGATTGGATTTAGCAGAGAGCTGTTTGGCTTTGTGAATGCAGAGAATGTGAGTGGGCATCCTGGAGGCTCCTGTGCCAGCCACATAATGCCTAGTTGATGTGAGGAGTGAGAGACAAAGAGAGAGAAAGAACAAGATGCTGAAAGTAACAGAAGTAGAGAAGGAGAGGGAGGGAATAAAGGGATAGAGAGAGAGAGAGAGAGAGAGAGAGAGACAGGATCCAGAAAGGAAAGCGTGTGAGAGAGGAAAGAGGGGCGACAAGCTGAATGTTTTATAGATGCCATTTAAAGAAGCGTGCTGGAGTGGAGGCAGACTGCAATGAACTGGAACCGCTACAAAACACCAAGACAATAAACAAACAAATTGGTTGCCCAGAAGTCGTCGGTGTGCCATCGCCCGCCTCCCACTGGAGCCAGAACATCCCTACAAACGGCACGGTGTGTTTCTTTGAGATTAAAACAGGAAATGCTTCTCCTTCAGGCTCTTCCGCGGTCTTTTACTTTTACATCTCTGTCCATCTCTAGCTCCTTTGTTACCGAAGGAAAGTTGCGTTTTCGTAGATTTTGAGTTGCTTTTTTTTTCAATTTTGTTCATTTTCTGAGCTTCATTTCTGATTTTATTGTGAAAAGGTAGCGTGAGATGTCTAGTTTTATGAAATACTGTAGGCTGACTCATAGGCAAAATTCTCATTGATATGAAAAGTTTTAAAGGCTTTCTACTAGTGCCTGCGATTTATTAAAAAAAATCCATTCCATTTTCTTTCCCCACATTTTCCGTCAGGGTCCCAGGGTTCACGTTCCCAGTCCAATGCTGGTCCACACTCACACATTTGCTTATACTAGCTTTTCTAGTAACCAGTTCCCCTGTTTTTGGCTTGTGAAGTGCCCACATGAAATGAACTAAAGCAATAAATTCCACTCACAAAGGCCACAGACTAATCTCAAACTGGTGACCTACTATGAGGCAACATTTTCCATCGTTTAAAAAAAAAAGTTATTTAAAATTTCTTTTGTTATATTGTTTTGTTAGAGTTGTAGAGGGATCTCTGGTAAAAGGGTCCTTAAATAAGGGTTTTATTATTCATATAAGTATTATATATATTATAATAATAATTAATTAATTTATTTATAATAATTAATTCTAGATCATCTTTTGACTATGTTAACCAAAGTTTGATTAATAAAATGGATTTTGATTGATAAAATGGTTTCCTGAATAAATACAGAACAAAAACAACGCAACACTCGTTAAACAGTCCACAAAGCCTTAGTGTATTCACACAAAACTTGGTGTATCTTATAAGAACCATGGCCCAATGTTGTCAATGTTAATGTGTGGCTTTGTGTCTTTTAAATGCCATTTGCTTTGTCCTAAAATTACAATTTGCATATGTTTGGACCTTTATAGTGAGTCTCAGTATGGCCAAATTAGCTTCCTCAGGCATTTTGAGTGTCCACCATTTTGGATTTTGCAAAAAAAAATGCTGCTTTTTGCAAATATTTGAGCATATCTTTACAAAAAATGCCTTGAATCCTCAGTTAAGAACTTATAAAATTATATGTGTCCTCACTTTACATTGACCACCCTGGAACAGTTTGCAAATTGTTCCACCCAATGGTGAATGTTCAGATTTTTGCCAGATTTAGTTTACTATCGGCCCCCTGTTCTTCTTGATGTCTGCTTTACCCGAGACCTCTACTTGCATATTTGGTGTTGTTGGTTGATTAAATTTCACCTTCCCCTTTACATTTATATGTTTAGATTATCATTTTTTTCTAAAGAAGGATTTGCTCGTATAACATCACAAAGAGGCTGTTGTTTCTGCTTTATGTTACTACTCCTGTGATTTTCTGTGATTTCATTAGAAAAAAGGACTCTTGCATTTGTTGGAACATGTTGCTACTGTTTGTCATTTCTACACAGTGAATGCAGTCATGTATGTGCAACTCTGGTTTTGTCTTGAGTGTAATTCTGGTAGTCCGTTGGCTGGTCGCCATGCACCCACTGTCTGCCCAGGGCTCCGTCACCCTGAGTTTATGTGGCAGTCGTGTTTTGAGGTGCTCTGTAAACATGGAGAAATTGCTCAGGGCCAGATTCCTCTCTCCACACTCTCCTTTCAATCCCACCGGAATTATTTTTAATATGCCACTCTCAAAAGCCAACTATATTACCATAAGCTCTACCGGCATTGCAGGGTCGTGTGGAGAAAAAAAAAATGTCCCAGGCTGAAATTTAGATGATCAGCTTAGCGTGACTTTCAATTTCCCTCCTGCCCACCTGATTTCAGATCAAGCAATCATTAGTTTACTTACATGTGCAGAAAGCGTGGACAGGGAGATTAAGATGTGGTTGGTATTCAGTGACCTGTGATGTTTTTTGGTTGTTGCTGGTTAGTGGCTTATTATTTTCAAAGCCGAGAAGAGAATCTCTCCTTTTAATTAAAATGTGAGGATGCCAGATTAGACTGTGAAGTCTATTTATATCATACGGACAGCAGAATTTTGCTCATTACATATTACACAGTCTCTAACGCAGCACACAAGAGCTTCACCATTGAGTTTTTACTCATGTGCAACAGGAAGTGACTGAAGCTGCAGTTCATCGACTGAACACTCGAGACTGGTTTCAGAATGGAGCAGATTCCCATTGACTCCTAAGTTAAAAATGCCCAACTTTGAAAGGAGGAAAACCTTGGTACAAACTAGAACTCTGTGTGGCATTCATCTGGGCTGAAAACTGAGGTACTAAGGAGCTTGTGGTTTCAGAGGCAACTTCCCTTGAGCATGTTGCCAGTAGGTGTCAAATAGGGTTGTCAGCTGTGTACCAACCAGATTTCTGCAGAACACAAATGATGACCCAACCACATGGAGAAATTACAACAAATGAAATAAATGAGTTTAATTAAAAATTGGAGAATTGTTAAGTGGATTGTTTGTACTGGAGTATTTGTTTGTACTTAACTTAACATTTTCCCTGTGGCTACATTATCTCTTATTGAAAGTAGGAAAAATGGTGCTCTATTAAGTTAAGTAACATTTATTTTGAAGAAATTAAACTTATGCTACTCTCAAATATAGCAAACAGGTCGAGCAAACAGCCAAATTACTGCTTCATTTGAAATTAAATTGAATTAAATTATTGAAATTCTAAATGTTCACAATGAGCACAGCAGCTAATTGAGACATCCTTTATTAAAAAAAAAAATGGAGCAAATGGAGTTCTGTATCACGGTTACAAGTCATGGATGTGTCGCCCACATTGTTTACTGCGTAATCATGGCAGCACTGTAAGCTCCATCTAAGCTCCAATCGTCCCACATTGCCCCCTCCTCTGGCATTCTCGATGCTCTTGTGTGTCAGTTTTTGGCAGCGCTCATTCCTTTTCTTTCTAGGTTTCCATGAATTTCTATTATCTCCAGTAGTGCAGAATGTCCAGAGGCTTCAGGTCTGAATGTTGGCTTGGTTACGTAATTGTCAGTAATTGCATGTTTCTCTTACACCAAGTTATGGAACGGAAATTGTAATTGGGTGTTTCTTTGACAGTTTTTGTGGGTGCCAAGATAATATTAAAGTATTGATGCACAACCAAGCATCAACTTCCCAGTTTTCCTCTGGATGCGTAATAGAAAGTGACGGAAGCTGCAATTCATCAACTGGCCATTTGAGGTTGGTGGCAGTAGTGAGCAGACTGACATTTACCCATGAGTGAAAGTGGCCAAATTTACAGCAGAAATAAAGCCTAAAGTATTTTTTTAAAAACATTTTTTATCTCTAACGTTGGCATTTATGACAAATGTGAGGTTGTTCTATCTATCTAACCAATTAAGATTGCCTAGTGGTGATAGACATCCATGGTTTTCTCCATCTAAGTTCAGCCTCTTGACTTTTTATTAAAAAAATATACATAGTTTTACTCAGTTAAACAAGTTTACATGTGCACAACAAAATGGAATGTAAAAATCAATGACAAAACACGATAATACTTATAAAAAGGACAACAACATTTAACTATGCATGAAAACATTTTTGAAAAAGGATAGACATTAGACATTAGATTCCAAACACTGTATTACAGACTCACTGAGCAAATGCAGCAAGCCTAAAGGTGTTTTATTCTTCATTTTATTTTTCAAAACTTCAATCGCTATATTTTCTTCCTGTTTTTAAATATGTAAGTACATGTTCTTCCTCGATTGTTCTTATTTTTTGTATAAATTCTTGCGCTTTAGGAACTTGAAAAAAAATAAAATAAATAATAATAAAGCCACAATTTCCAAATTCAGAATGTTTTTGATCTTGGCTTTTTTTTTTTAAAGAAAGCAAAATCAATTCCATTTTGTTAAAACTTTATTTTGCATAACCCTTAGTCGATAATTTCATTGTATTTTTTTTGATGAAAAGCCTATCTACAATGTCACAATGTGACAGGACAATCACATGTCTAGATAGACAATTTTTAAAATAATTTAAAAGTTAAATTAACTTATTAAAAGACAATTTTTAATCAACTAAATATTAATCTACATTGACTAAAACTTGACGGTGACTAAAATGTGACTAAAACTTAGATTTCTAAAGCATAAAATGTGACTAAAGCTAAAATAATTTTCGTCAAAAAGACTAAGACATAAACTTAGATGGCTGCCAAAAACAACACTGGTTATCAGGTTTGTGTTCTATAACAGTTGGAGCTAAACTGTGCGGGGCTGTGGTGATTAATTTTGGATCTGAATCCTAATTTGTGATGGTGGAGCAATTAAATTGAATTTAATAGCTGTGAAAAATGTATGAAATTTTGTTGGCGTGTGCTAAGGATAATTAAAGGCTACATTGAATTCTGTGAATACGTAATTAGCCATAGCAAGAGAAAATGTGTTGCCCACGTTTTGCCGAGCTCTGTCATGTTCATTGGGTCTAAGATGTAGTGGAAAATATTGATATTCATTGAAAATCAAAACGACTGGAAATAAGCTTTTTGAAAGTTATCTGTAACTCATTTAAAACCAGCAGCTTGAGTGTGAAACGTATTGAAGTAGAATTATCCTCCTCTCTCTCTCTCTCTCTCTCTCTCTCTCTCTCTCTATTGCGCTCAAGAGGCAGCCCAATAACCTCTGCCAGGTCTGCCCAGTGCCTGTAATCATTAGTCTCCAATTTGGGGCTGAAAATCACAATTATAGGCTATAGCAATTGGTTGTCATTTAGCTCCGGTGCTTGTTATTTCTTTGTCTCGGAGAGAAGACCCCTCTCTGATTGTAATTAGGGGAATTTTAGGGGAATAAAGCGTACAATTACATGAATGCTTTGCTGGTTTTGCAGTTGTCATGTGGGTTCTGGAGGCGAAAGTCCCATGCCGCAGCGAAGGGCTGACAGATTGAAATGTGCCCCTGGCAGTTTTTGACCCCCTCATGTCTAATAAATAAGCTGGCAGTGCAGAGATCGAAAGATCGACAGAGGAAAGCTTTCACTTTTTTCCCTTCTTCTTTTTTCACCACCTGCTAGGGCACTTTCTTCTGACCTAACATCGAAAGTCTTCAAGTTACACATCGTCAGACAATTCTTTGAAAGAACTGCGAGAACTTCAAAGGAGGCCTCTGATCATAAATTCAATCCATGCCTACTCGTCGTGGCCTTGATCTGCGCCAAAGAATATGAAACAGATATCGGAATATTCACTTTTGTTATCTATCCCCACACCCCGAACCCCACCCACCAGTTGGACTAGGCTCAAGGGCGGCTTTGGGCACGCAGCCTTTTGATCAATCCATTTTCTCATGCGAATACGCTCGAGTTACACGCAGAGATAAGATGAGATCCAAGCAGTTCTGGAGCAGTTTCAAAGTCTAACAAGCAATCAGAGAATGATTCCATATCTCTGACACGTTTTTGCAGGGGAGTGAAGCCAAATCCTTCCAAATCCAATCGATTGTGTCAGTTTTAGCAGTCAAACACAATATGTTTGAGCGTTTCTATGATAGTTAGAGCCGAGCATTTTTATTTCTTGTTTGAGAACTGAAATGTAAACAGCATTCTACAGTGTAATAAGCCGACTTTACTTCGAAACAGTGAGGAAGACAAATTTGCACCGCAAAAACATCATTCTAAGCAAAGCTAAAAAAGCTTCAATATAGATTAAAAAGAAAAATCCTTAGGGTACAGTTTATTTAGCTAAAATATAACCTATAACCTGAAAACAAAACGTAAAACTAGAATCCTAAAACAAGAAATTTTGATTCAACATATTTGTACATGAAGAATATTACGAATATTAGTCTGATATTCTGATAAAACAGTGCTTAAATATAGTTAAATATTTTTTGATTGAGCAAAAATGGGGTGAGAAAAGATTTCTTGAAACAAGAATACAATGCTTTCGAAAATGAATCTTAAAACAAAAAAGCTATTCCTGGTTTTAAAGTATTATGTATGTCAATGATTAAGAGAGGTCACATGCTTAAGTTTTTTGATAACTCAATACGAAGCAAATATAAATTTTTACAATGTCATTATTACTTTAAAGTAGATTATAGAGCGCCCTGCTGTAATTTAGATGAGTTATATAGTGAATTATTTAATTTTCAAACAATACATAACAGACACAGCTGTGTCCGGTAAATTCTGCATTATTCAGGAGTCGAATGACAACCCAGAAACCCTGTTTAGCGTGGAAGTGACATCACAATTCAACGTTAAGTTGGTTGGGCTTATTCCGTCTGCAGACAATAGTTCTTGTCTCATCTTGCTTGATTGTTTCTGAGAGATCACTACAGTTTAAAAGAGACCAAACACGGCAGAAACTTTACATAAATTATCAGTTGGATGAAACAAAATGAACCAAGCTTTAAAGAACTTTTACGATTCTGCATTTTAATCTGTGATGTTTTCTCGCATTTTATTTTCATTGGTGATGTGGTTGACTTTTAGAATGTTCCATCAGATCATCATCAAAGAAAAGCAAAGCATATATAATTTGCACTCGTTTGTGTGGATTTTCAGTTTCCTTGTCACATTAGTGTGTGTTAGATTCTCAAGTGACAATGCGAAAGCAAAGACAACACGAAGTCTTACACCTCTACATTTGTGGAGGAGGCTAATTTCTCCAACCCTGCGCAGAGTTGAATATGCGTGTTAGACACGTATGAGATCTTCTCTAACTTCCACAGGAAGTGCTGCCTACGTGACTAGATCCTAACACGCTTTTCTGTTTTTTTCCCACTCGTTGGCCTTCTGTCTCTCTCTGACAGTCTGATCCA
This sequence comes from Danionella cerebrum, assembly GCA_007224835.1. NCBI lineage: Eukaryota > Metazoa > Chordata > Actinopteri > Cypriniformes > Danionidae > Danionella > Danionella cerebrum. Next base: position 207,555 of record SRMA01027337.1, read on the forward strand.
TGTTTATTTCTTCTCAGAAGCTTCGGACAAATCATAGACGAGCATCAACGCCTCCTCCTCCACTGCCTCAATCACTCTTAGTGTGTGTGTTTGAGATGCCAGGCCTCATGTTCCCTCTCTCCTGCCGGTATTTCCACTTGCTCACAGTGTGCCAGCCAAGTGGAAAAGAGCTGTCAGTCAAAAGGAGCAGGCAGACACTCCAGGGTTTCCCAAAGATTGTATTCGTTTTCTTTAGATGCTTCCATGTTTTAATTTGGACCACGTCGCCGAGGTATTAGGTTTCATCGCTAAGCTGATGACATCGCTCCATTCACTTTTAATTTAGTCTCAAGCTGCATCTGGAAACGAACTGCTGATGCTGATACATGCATTGATTGATCACCTAACAATATCACTCTTCATGGTTCGGTACTTCTCCTTCCGCAAAAGAATCTTTGTACCTTTTCTCTTTAAAGTCTCTTCTCTCACTAAATCCACTTTCTATCGCCTCGGAAATACTGCACGTCTCCATCCATTTCGCAACAAGACTCAATTAAATACAAAACTCTGCTGCCAGGGTCTTCACTTTCACAAAATAATCTGCTCATAACACTGTTTCTGCTTCTACATCCACTAGAGTTCTTCATAGCACTGTCACTGGTCTACCACATGCTATACCATGCAGAATTTCTGCATATAACTCTCATTTCACCAAGGCTCAGTCAAAAAAAACAACAACAACAATTTAGACATTTTTTTACTGATTAGCTTGTCTTTGTGTCCGTTCTCCGTGTAGTTTATTGTGGCAGATAAATATTACAATATAAATAAATTAATCTCAGTATAATGTAGGGTTTTTTTTTTTACTCATTTATGTTTTCGATGAACGTTACTCTAAAAATCGATACAAAGGAAATTATAAAAATAAGAAATGTCTCAAGGGCCATATCAAGGAGTTTGATACCACTACTTTTATATATAAAGCCTATTTATTTATTTATTTATTTTCTTTCTTATATCTTTTCTTTCAAGATTGTTCTTCTTGGACACCAATAGAGAATACCAAATAGAATTGAAGTCCAAAATAGAGCTTGCTAGGTGAGTGGACAAAAGCAAAATGTCAAATGACTGCTCAAACCTATCTTCAAAGACTTCAAAAACTTCTAAAATTTAATGCAATTGCTACAGTTCACAGAAAAAAATGGAATCCAGGCGCCGAAGCCTGCATTTTTGTTCACAATTTCATGTCTGCTATGTTGCATTTTTAACTTAATCGCCAAATTTAGACCATTTTTGAATTTAATTTTCTTGAAATCCTTAGTAACTTAAACTAAACCAACATTCTTATTACTTCCTTTACAATTTAATTCTGTCTTGTGAGCAGATTTTAAAGCATTCTGAAAGCTATTGTTCATTGTTTACATAGCGAAAATGAACAACCATGGAAATTTAGTATTTTTAATCTTATATTTATTTATTTGTTTATTTATTTAATGAAGTCTATTTTCTTTAGAAGAAGACGGAGACTCACAATGGTAAAAAGGAGTTAATAAAGCAGGTAATAATACATTTTCCCACGTCAGTTTAAACTGAAGTTTATTATTTCAAGCAATTCAGTTTTATGTTAACCTTTCTGAAGTAAACCTGTGTAGCTGTGCGTGAACCACAGCTGCTTTAAAAGAATCATTTATAATTACATCACTACAAACCACAAATGTATGTATTATTTTCATTTTCATGCTGCAAGAATCAGTAGCACATGAATAAATGTCAAACACACTTGCATCTTGCACAACAAATAATGCAATTCTGCAATTTCACAATTACTCAAGATTCTGACAACAGACAGATGTTGCTGCTGCTCTCAGTTGAACATATTTCAAGAACTCACATAAACACATTAAGAGAAATCTGTGACGTGTCCACAAGAGACACAATTATCAAATTTGTTTCAAGCGACTCTTCACAGAAACACATAAAAGATGCTACTAATGTTTTTTTCCCGTTAGACTATATAACATTTACATTGAGTTTCCTTTCTATTCCATCTCTAAATGCACTAATATTTTTGTTTTTGACAAAGCAATGTTCACTTACGTTACGAGAATAGTAGGTAAAAGGGGAGTCAGAAGTGGAGTAGAGCTATAGGAAACCTGGATCACCAGAGAGAGAGAGAGAGAGAGAGAGAGTGAGAGAGAGAGAGAGAGAGAGGGGGAGGGAGGGAGGGAGGGAGGGAGAGAGAGAGAGAGAGAGAGAGAGAGCGAGGAAGAGAGAGAGAGAATACAGGAGATCCAAGATGCCAAGAACTGATCGTGGAGGGCCAGGGGGCATGAACCATAGGTCGGACAGTGGGAAAGGAGAAGAGAAGGCATGCAAAGGGGAAGTGCATATAGGAATGGAACACGGATTGGTTGAAGAAACATGCGGATAAGACACAGGCCTCGAATAAAGAGTTTTTCCTCAGCCCTTCCTCAAACTTACTCTAGAGCAGCATCGTTGCGTGGATTGGAAAAAGCCCAATGTTGAACACAAACATGCTTTCAACTCAATGTTCTCCTGTAGAAGCCTATGCTCTTTCTGACAAGACCAAGCTGGTTTTCAACAGACAATTTCACTGTTTTGTTCTTTGCCAGCCTCCTTTTTCGTACCTCCATTCTCTGGGGGGGCAAGTGAGCACCGCCCCTGTGAGATGAAGTAGGAAGAGCGGGAACGCCAGTGGGCAGGCAAGTGGATAAAAAGGCCGCTGTTCTGTTTCATTTGTCTCTTTTCTTCCCTCTCATTTCTTCTTCTCTCAGCCAGCTTTCTCTCTGACTGTCCTGATTTCTGGTTCTCCAGGGCCAGGGCCTACATTCGGCCGCCGTCAGTGTGGTTCTGAGCTTTCAGATTCCGTAGTTTAATCAACATTCAGCAGACTGATAAAACAGAAAAATTCAAATTGGAAATCCATCAGCTGCTGCCGTCTGGTGATGGCACGACAGCCTTGTTTAATGGCTGCCTGTGGTATCTAGAGCACACGGTGGCCTACTGCTGATAAAATGTAAAAAATACTGATAAATGGGTGCATTTGAAACTAGGCCTTGCTTTATTTGAATTATTTATCTCTTTGTCCCAAAGATTGTGAATGCTAATAGGGAAATATGTGATTCAGTGTTATGTTCTTGATTATTTTATCAGGTCGTAGGTTGCTGAAGTGTTTTCTAAAAACAAGATCTACACGGAATTCTTCTAGTATACGTATATTTGTCGCCGCCTCCCTTAGTTAATTAGACTTCAATAGGAGGTAAACATGAGAGACTTCTCACAAGATGTTTTGGACACATGAAAGGTCAATACACAGGGACCCAAATTTTCAGTGCGAAGTTTCATGTAATAACGTGCCTCCAACGAGAGCTCACACATCGGACTGGTGTCAACAAAAAAAGAGTTTCAGAATGCCATATCAGATACGATCGGAGTGACCATTGGGAGAGTCATTGCATCAATATTTTCTTGACGCAGACAAAGAGCACCCTGCTGAGAAGCCATCCGAAGATTTGTGCAAATCTCAATTCAGACCAGTGTGTAGAGGTCCATAGGCAGATAAAAAACTTCAATTAACCAGTGACAGTCCCAAAGGTGACAAAATATCTAGATTTTTAGAGAAAAGAAACTTTTTTTTAATAAATAATCACCTACAATATTGTTCCTTTTCAGTCGAGACATATTACTTCAGGAAATCGATTGATATGGGAGTGATTTCCATGAAACCGCCATCTTGGAAAGGGGAAATTAATTTGAATGCGTACATGATCAACACTCAGCTGGATAATTAAACTGAGTGAACCTTCACTTCACTTTTTCCTAGAAGTAAACCTGGTACGTCTTCTTGATGCCTTAAGCTAGAAGTATTGGAAGATTGCTTACCTCTTGCACTCCGGTGTAGCTTTGCTAGCCCAGATAGTTAATATTGCGCATTTACATTAACTTTTATGCATTTGGTAGACACTTTTCTCCAAAGCAACTTACATTTTGCTGATGCAGCCACTCGTTTGGTCACATCGTATGCGTTTTCTCGACTTCTTTTCGATTTGTTGGAATGGCCGCGCACACGGAAGCAAACAAGGCCTGAAACTTGGGATTAAAATGGACAGACTTCACCGCTTGACCATTGGCTGCTTTTGACCCTTGACATCTTTGGGTGTCAATCACTTAAACCTGCCCCAGTAAAAGCTGTTTTGTAAACAGACACGTGCCATCCCATAACGTCACAAGAAAGCAGGTACAATGGCTGTATTCGTTCAAAAAACTTAATTTGTGTTAATTTTTGATCATTTTCTCACCACAAACAAATCGCTCTAGAGTTCATTTGGAACTGTACTGAAACCGCCCAAATGAAATGTACTGAAAGAGGAAGCACACTCTAATTCGATTGAATCGAACTAAAGAAGTCAGGTGTGAGACGGCTCCATTGATGTGAGGTAATTAATGTGTTAAATGTTGGTTGTAATGTCGATTAAACTCGTCAAACTTTATGTTTGTTTTTCCATGAAGATGTTTAGTTAGGAGCTATGCTAACACCTATATGTTTAAAAAAAGAATAATATTCTGCCTTGGCTCATTTAATGCTTGGGTAATTTCTACGTTTGTGTGCATAGTAAAAATAAACAGATCAGTTGATTTGTTCTAATCGGGGATTGGGAAATGATCCTACCTGGAAGGATGCAAATGGTCTGAAATGAAGGCCAATGCAGAATGGCTGTCAGCGGACTGCAGTGAGAACTGTATTAAACTTGCACAAGAAAATCAATTTGGAAAATATAGAGGCAATTATTTTGTCTCCCACACAGCCTGACAAAATAACTGCCAAGCGAAGCTGTGAAGAGAAATAAATAATGAAAGAGAGACTATACGAGACGCATTAAGAAACTCGACGACATCCTGCTCAAACCCAAACAGATGCTGCAACACATGGGAAGACGCTTGTTATCTGTACTGATGTTGAATTATTGTGCTGTGTGCTACTGAATAAATAGTTGCCAGTAATTATTAGAGGTGGTAGTCTCTACCAACCTCATCATGTAAATTATATATCTCAACAATAATTTATTGTAATATACTTCCAAATTCTGAATTTATTATACATTATTATTTATCACTATTATATTGTATATATTTTAAAAATACTGTATATATATATTTGGTATATATAATGGCATTTCTATGTCGTAAACTTGCTTTTCTGTTGTTCTGTTGCTGCTGGTAACTAAAATTTCCTGAGATGGTATAAATTCTATTCTATTTTATTCTATTCTATTCTGTCCAAATACGATTCCAGGGTTCAAATAAAAATCACTTATTGATGGATCAGGGTTGTCAAAGTTAATTTCAAAACTCAAGGTACACACTTAAGGTCAAGGGATGAACAGGAAAAACTTTTAGTAAACAGTTTTTCTGACATGAAAAATTTATAACAACAGATGAAAATGTATCCTGTGTATTTAAAAAAAATTGTGCTTTACGTAAACATTTAAATAAAAGCAAATGACAACATCCGTACATTACTCTTCTTCTTTACTCGTTTGCCACATATTCATACAATCTTAATATTTTGCTCTCATCAACAACGTCTCCTTTCAGAACTTTTAAATTATAAAAGTGTAAAACATAAACATGCTGAACCTCCCACCAGAAAAATGTGCTCGCTCTCTCTCTCTCTCTCTCTCTCTCTCTTTACAAAAACATAGAGACATGGGGTACACTCATAATGTCATGATGATGTCAACATTATATTTTGGCACTTACTTCCCCATAGCAACCAAACTGTTTACCATAGAAACCAGTTTTGCATATAATTATCTCAGCTTGTGTTGGTTTATATTTAGTTTACAGTGACATTGGGAACATTTAAACAATCATTTTAAACCGCACAATTACAAGCTGACATGAAAGTCTTCAAAATTTAGCAATAAATCAAATAACATCTAGTTATTTTATACATTAATACTTATAAACAGTTTTAACATTGTACTTTTTGTGCTTGACACAGGGGTCAGCCAAAGCTCAGCTGTCAGCTCACTGAAATGTAATCATCTTGTATTTTTAGCAGAAATGTGTAATTGTTTTGCATGAAAATCCCCCCCCCCAAATGACATTAAAGTATAACTGTAAAATTGTATTTTATAAAAGTTGCTGCAGCTGTTTGTTTGTTTTATTTTATGAAGGTATAACGTCTACAAAGATAAATGAATGAATTCATTAAGATAAAGAATCATTTTGGAGGTGCGTCTCTGTAAAGCTCCTCCAAATTCAACATGGCCCAGTCTGTTTTTCTTCTCCTTCCCCTCTCTGTTTCTGGACCTGTGGGTCGGCTGATGTAACTTTGTGACAGTACAGTGCAAATAAAGGAAAGAATGAAGCGGGGGAAGCCACGGAGGGATGTATTTGTCAAAGAACGAGTGGGAGATTGCACGGACAGGAAGGCACCAAGTTGGAAGAGCAGGTGATTTTATTAGACCAGGGAAGCATGGATGGAATCCCTAGGGCTGGACTTTCAGTCTCAAAGGGCTGATTATTTTTTTGCCTACATTTCAATTTGACCTCTGTGGCTACGCAGTGGACTAAGGGGAGTTTCAGCTCACAGCTGCATGAAAAGCCCTGTGTTACGTCCACATGGAATATTAAAACAGTTTGTTTGCAAAAATCTGCAATAGTTTTGCAGCTTGCACTCGTTTCATCCTCCCACGTTTATTTTTAATGATCCAGAGGTACCTTTGGAGTGAGGGCTGTTTAGAAGCCAATCATGCAGAGAGTGTGTTAGTGGAAGTTGTTGTTTGATTTAATAGCCGGTGTGATGGGGGGGGGGGGTTCAAAAGTGACAGCTGTGATTGCTGCAATATGGGTTTTGTTTGCTTTCTGACAGCTGATGCAGAGATGATAAGGGTGACAGAGAGACTGTGCGTTACGTACACGTTTAACGCAAAAGTACACAGACTCTGATATTTCACAGACTCAGAACGAGAGATCTTTACAATAAAATTTCCAAAAACAATGGCTAAGAGGAAGGGCTAAAAATATACCCCTATGAAAGAAATAATTGACGTGTCATATGTGAATCTTTGCCCTATGTTTTGAAACGAACCACGAGCAGGGATACACATCCCTTCGTCTTGATCCTTCTTCTTACCTAAAAGAGAATCGGGACACCCCTTCACCACATGTGAATGTGCAAAATTGAGGGTAAGGGGCTAAGGGGTTGAAATGAAATTCAGCCTTAAAGTAAATTTAAATGTATTTGTCCTAAGTGACAATAGAAAGGTTAAATTAAGTTTTTCTTTAAAGGTTTTTCTGTCCAGTATGTAAGTGCTGTATAAAATGACCAGTTTTTTGTTGTTTTTTAAAAGGCACGAGAGTCTACTTTTTTGTAATGGGACTGGAAGAGAATTCTATCAGCCAGGAACTGAGCAAGAGAAAGTTCTGGTGAGAGATTTGAGATGGAGCCAGTAGACACTGTTCGTTTTCTGAACGCAGAATGTTTGTGGAGGTAGAATTGTGCTAAATATTTCTAATAAGATGTTTTGTTTTATCATGGTCAGGTTTGTTTGACCCTAGTTGCACAAAAATCAAAACTAGCGATTTGTTTTCATGGTTCTTGTACAGTTTTGGATTTCATTTGTATAAAAGATTGTTTAAAAGCACAATAAGCATGTTAAAGAAACTAAATACACCATGATTGTGTCATAGAAATATACAAAGTTTACTGAATGAAATTCCAGCTAGCATCATGCTACTTGTCGCTATTAGGGTCATGTGACAGATGATGTAATTACGTAGAAACTTCAGCTTCTGTCATTGGCTGATCGTGTTTTTGGCCTCACTATCTGGTCAGGTAATTAATGGTTCTTGTTTGTTTACCATATAGAGATGCTAATATTTGAACTGGCGATTTCTTGGATTACTCAGGTTTTTAATAAAAATGTAAATATATTTTTGTGTCACTTTTATGCATTCTTCACATAACGGGTAGGATTTGGTACATTAGAGCTCTTTGAAGTTCATTATCTGGTCTTACCTAATAACGCAAAGAGGGTTGGCGGATGAGCTTTAGGCAAGCTTTCTGAGTAATGGGATAGAAGGCGATCTGGGAAATCCCCCTAGAGTTTGTCTTAAGGGAGGAAGTGTAGCTTGAACAACAGGGGAAACTTCCCCCCGAAACTTGTTAATCACCGTCACATATATATATTTTCTATTTGTAGATCCACAGATAATAATAGATTTTTGCATTGTTTAGCTTATATTTGTAGATGTCATTTTGGACTTAATGATGTGGCATAAAATTGTATAATAACGTGTTCCGTCCTCAGAGCTTCTTTCTTGTTATTCTGCCTCTACATAAGAAGAGCAATAGAGGGGCCACCCGGTAAACAAGGCTAAAAATAACGACTCAAACCTGTAAGCAAGGTTGGATGCAGCCGGCTCTGTCTCTGTTCCCCTCAGGAATTACTCTCTCAATGCACATACAGCACCAGTTAGGCTCAGATATTATTCTTTCTTTTCTATTCCTGGGAAATATACAAATATCCTTTCAAGTGTGTTTGTGTAGCTAGATGATGACTTATGAAGGTCTTGTTTGTTGCTGTAGGAGTGTGGTTCTTGAATAAAAGATGTAGAAATTTTGTGTATTTGATTTGAGGCGCTGCGTAGAGGTTTTGAGGGACATTTTCACTCTTTTATTGTTGGCTGTTTTTACTGAATGATTAACTGATTATAAATTCTATTAAATATATAAGGCATAACCAAATGCTATTTATTATTTATAGTACTGCACCTATTATATCTTTTCATTTTCGTCTTTGTTTCTGTCACTGAACTCTATACCATTCCGTTTACATTGCTGGAAGTTTGGCTGGTATTGAAAAACTGCAAGGCTTCAACCAGACCAGATTTAAACTCAAGCACTTTGTGAAAGACAAAACTTTTTTTGCCACTTTGGTAATTTGTTTACTTTTTTGGATACTATATAGCTGTTTTGTCTGTTCGTTTTGCATAAAATGAAATAATTTTCTACAAAATGACTACTTTTTGTGAACGCATGGACATATCTTTACTAAACTTGGTGTAGCTCTTTATCCAAATGCTCTAAAGATACTCAAAAAGTTCTGAGGCGTTTTGACTGTGTTTAAAAAATATATTGACTATATTGAAAACACCAATGCCAATTTTACCATAATAATACCATAATGAACGGGGTAACTTTTTAACAGTTTGACATATTGGCTTCAAACTGGATGTGAGTTGGAAGAACCCAACACTGACCAACAGCCTGCTGATTGGTAATACTACCTCCATTTAAATTATTTAATAATAAAAGATGTATTCATTTGCTTATTTAAAAATTTGTTGATTCTCCTCTCTGACCTTTTCCAACGCTTCTAGTCTTTCTTTACAGTAAAATCCTAAGAGAGTGGCTTTAAATGCAGTAAAAACTCTAATCAAAGTGTATTTGGACCCACTCTATATAGAATTAAACTGACTCTGGAGAGGAGTTATTTAACGAGTTTATTCCGTACATTTTTTCCAAACCTGTGAATGAAAATTCCATCTTTTAGTAGTGTGTCTTTTGTTTTGTATTATGCTTGCTAATCAAAAATGCTCATCATCACTAATGATTAAAAATGCCTGAACAGTCTATTCAAAGTGCATTTGTCCCTTTCTGAATAGTTTATTTTTATTTTGCATTTTCCTGTGCAGATTTGGAAAAAATGAAGAAAATAGATAATTAAATAACTCAAGGTTTAAACCATGTATATGAGCCTTTCATCGGACCAGGTCGGGATGAGAATAAATATATCTTTTATTAATAAATAATTTAAATGGAGGTTTAAATCAGAAGGCTGTTGCTCCGTTTCCCATGGACTGGGGGTGTTGCTAGGTCGATGCGCCAATATGTGCAGCCTTCAGGTCCATCACCCGATCCTTTGTGGGTCTTGGCTAAATAACTCACTAAATACCTTTTTTTAATGGTTCAATGGATGATTTTTTCCTGCACAACAGGAAACGGCTAAATTCCAATCTCGATTCAATTCATTTGGAAAGTTTCTGTCGCTATTACGATTTAAAAAGAGTAAACATTGTTTGTCAATAACAATGGACCACTTGCTACGAGTGGAAAAAACCTGCTGTGTTTCATTTATATTTTCTGAAAAAGAACTAAAGAAATTTGCCAACTGTAAAATACTAAAAAAGTAAATAAATAAAAAATCATTAGGTTTACTTAAGTAAAAGATTTTTTCAATGTGCCTCTCGATCAGAGGTGATTTCCTAACACGGTTCTATTAAGAACCTGTTCTATGGACACCCTAGCTTGTCACATGTAGAATTATGATTCCTAAGGGAGTACCAGCTCAAGTGTGTGGCTTTTCTTTGATAAATGTAGCTTCTGACTCAAGCTTTTAAAGGCCTTTCAAGTTTCAAGACATCCCCCGAATTGTCACGGTAGACTGGCTAAAGCATTTCCTGTGATGTAAAAATGGAGCAGCAGGATGACAGAGTTTGCTTTTGTTGAGATGACGCTCGGCTCCCCGTAGGTTTGATCCATTTGAGAGCTTGTCTCGCGTGTGTTTCTCCGGCGTCGGATTGAAACACTGTGGCAGATCAAGCCATCTCGCTCCTGTTCCCCAGGACTGCTTTCTTCCACCGCTCCGGATGAAGCCTCCACGATGGGGCGATGTGTTTTTCACATACCTGCCGTGTCAACAGATAAGAGCTTCTCGTCTCTGTGGCATCTGAATACTGATTACGCTGCTGTGGCATTCTCCATTTCTCTGACCTCCTGTCCAGACATCTGGCCTGTTCCGCTGCTAATGAATTGCCTCTTTGTAATTAGAAATGCCACATTCTTCTTGCAGACAGATAAGCCAAGATGACAGCTAATAAATAAAAGCTGCAAAATCAGACAAAAGCCCTGGGTCTCCTGGATTCGAGAACAGATGCTAGGGCCGCTTGTATTGTACGCTAGATTTCATTCGGGTGCCGGAAGCCTGCGAGGAACATTGCCAACCGGTTAACAGCTTCGTTTGGCAGATTCATTGTTTTCGCACCCTTTGGTTTGAGGCGAAAAGGAACGATGACTTCACCAAGAGCTTGACAGGAACAGTCAGAACTGTGGCTAAAGGCTGATTTGCTTTACTCCAGCTTTGCACGAGGGTCTAATCCTCACACATATTTTGAGGACACTTTCAGTTCAGAGAAAATGTGCATTTTCATTTGGAAGCATTACATTTTACATCTTACATGTCTTATATTTATTCCAAATTACTTATATTCATTCGTTTTCTAATTGTATTTTTTTCTTTGTTTGGTTTCACCTCGTCTTTTACTGTTTTTTATTATCTTTAATGTTTTTATCATTTGTATACCTGAGTTATAGAAGTTAAATAAGTTTTTGTTGAATTGATTTCACCTTGGTTTTGTTTATTTTTATTTTAACGTTGTCATTTCTTTTTGTTTTTATGTGACTTTTGTGTTGGACTATTTTACTGAATTTATGTTGATTTCCGTTTTATTTAATATCTTTGTGATGATGGTTTGGTTGTTTTATGTTGCCATTTCCTTTTGTTTTGTTTGCTTTTAATTTTATCTTTTATGTTGTCATTTATTTCTGTTTTAATTCATTTTTTTCTTTTGTTTGCCTTTTGTTTCTATTCTATTATATGCTTTTGTTTTAATTAGTTTTATGTTTTATTTGCTTTTTGTTGTACTTTGATGTTGTAATTTTTTTGTGTTGTGTTTTATCATAATTTTTGTTTACCTTACCTTGTATAATTTTATTTTATGTTGTCATTTCTTTTTGTTTTAATATATTTTTTGCCTTTATTGTATTTTATGTTGATTGTTTTTTTTGTAAAGACAAATACATATATTAATTTACATTTAATTTAATATCTTTGTAATGATATTCATCTTAGCTTTAATTCATTATAAATAGGTTTTTTACATTACGAATTAGTTAATAAGCTATAATAAGTAATAAATAATTTTTTTAAGTTCTAAAAAATGGTTTAAAACTGTTCAATGCACTTGTATTTAATATTGTTTTATTAGTTACCATTTTATTTATGTACAATTTTATACTACCTAAATTAAAGGCTATGTTTTTATTAAATGGTTATTATATAAGTTAAAATTCCTTTTTATAATTCACTTTATAATAATTGCATATCATTTCCTTGACTTACAGTTTCGTGTACAATGTCTTTGTCGTTTGTATGTCTCTGTTTTTGAATCTTCTGATGTGAGACAAAAAAGGAAGTTGCATCACAGAGTTTGACATGGAACTGTGGCTGAAGGCTGATTTCACTCGCTTTATTCACACGCAGTTTAATCTTTGCCCAAACTTTTGAGGAGAATGTCAGAGTTCATTGATCTCTTATCCCAGTACAACAGCGAAACGCCCTCAAACGATCATTAAAGCTCATTGATCCTGTTCTAACTGGTGAAGTGAGCTTCAGGCTCACCTCCAAACCTCCTCAAACTTCTCAACTTGCTCACCTTCAGCACATCACTGCTTTCACATGCCCTCAGTTCCCGGCTGACAGGTCACAACCGAGACCAGAATGAAGATTTGTTTCCCTGGAAGGATGGAGGATCTGCTCTCAGGCTAATGAGAGGGGCTAGAAGCTTCCTAGAGACATCCTCGGCATACTGAGCCCTGATGGAGCAGCCATGGATGATGTAGAGATCCAGAGAAAACAAGCTGAAAGCACATTTTTCTAGACTCATTTAATCTAGTGCTTTCCGTTTTACATCGTTCCCTCTTCTTTAAATGTACTACTCTGTTAAATTATTTGCAAAATTAAACTAGAAGTTTACGTAGTTTTAATCCCCAAATAAGCATTTTCGTTTACCGAAACTCACAGCTGCTTAAAACGGGTTGTTCATTTCTAGCCATGGCTGGGTGAATATGACACTCTTGTACCATTAACTCACATCACTGTTAATTATAAAAGTGGGACAGATGTTAGAAAAACATTAACCAGCGAATGGAGCGTTCATTAAAATGTAATCAAAACCTTTTAGTAACTCTCTGTTCTTCCTCTACACGTGAATCAAGTTCTTCCTCTCAAGTTTTATACTCTGATTTCCATGCTCCTGCTGAACCTGGACTTGTGTTATAGTATCACAGCACCACACTGGAATTCACTGAGCTCCTGAGAGGTGGCCTCGCTTCTTGACTTGTTTAGGTTGCCATGGAACCCAATGATGTAGGGAATACTTCAGCCAATCTTCAGAATAAACAATGCGATCATCCTCAAACAGCATCATCAGATGAAACAATTTTCTTTATTGGACAGCTTTTATTTATTGGACAGAAAAGTAATAATAGGAAACAAGTTGGGAAAATAGAGAACAGGGAGGAATGGGAAAGACCACAAGATCTAAGGACACCTGTCTGCAGATGGCATATGCTCCACCCATTAACATAAAGCCCCACCCACTTAATGTTAAATCAGGATGCTGAACAGGGTTAGGCTCAGAGTTAGGGAGTACTACCAATGAGATGACACATGGGCGGGGCTCCTCGTTCAGTGGGTGGGGTTTAACCTGTCTGCAGTCTCACAAGTTGCAACTGCACATATCCGGCCACTTTTGCCACAGAACCGGCATCAATCCGTCTTTTGATGAACAATCACTGACGAACTGCTTGCTCAGATTAACAAATTTGGAGCCTTTTTTTCAAAACACTCCTGCAGATTACTCAGGGCTGCCCTAAGCGGAAATGTACTATGGTGCCCCCCAAAATGTGCGCAACACATGTGTTTTTTTTTTCAAATGTTTAGAATGGAAAAACTCAAAAATGCAACTGCAAAATGTTCTTACATTTTGGATTCTGACAGTCAATAATACTTACAAAAATGAGAGAAAAGGAAATGTAACCTACAAATGTACCCAAAAAACACTCTTTGTGAGTAACCAACGCTAAATGGGGTTTTTCCAAGTTCAGGATGGAATAACAGAAAAATGCTGCTGTAAAATATTAAGAAATTTAAGATTCTGACCGTTAATAATACTTACTAAAATTATTTTAAAAGTTTTAAACGCACCCATAAGAGAAAGCTAAATGTAACCTAAAAATGTACCCTACACTAAATGAGTTTGCTATACAAAAAAAGCCAAGTTCAGGATGTAATAACTGAAAAATGCGAGAGTAAAATATTCCTATTATTTTTATTCTGACCGTTAATAACACGTACTGTAATGATGTAAAGAGTTTTTGAACACATTCAAAACCTGAAAGTGTGCCCATAACACAATTACAGCCATTGCGCTGTTTCGCTCAAATTAATATATTTACTCTAAAATTACAAAATGTTTTTAAATATAACATACAGATATATGGTATTATTAAACTATTATTTTAAAACTATATAATTAACATTATTTTTATTTTGAGCGAACGGAAGAATGGCGCCCCCTCTGGCATTTGGTGTCCAACACAGACTGGGTTCTTTGTGTGCTACTGAGAATATTATTAAGCGACTAATTATACTAAAAACGAGTCATGTTCACGATGAGAATATGTAATATTGGCTGCCGTCTTTTGTTAATTTGAACTTTTGTTTCCCTTGCTGTTTGCTGTTGGAGAAAAACGTGTAATACTTTGTTTGCGAGTTTGTTCCCCCACATAAAGCTACATTACATTTCTGCCTCTATTTGGAAGTTCTTCCTGCTACATGCTAATGCAGATGTATGCTAATGCGCTCGGAGTTGCTGTCAGGAAATAAAAAATGGCTGGTCATGCATTGAACTGTTTCCTTCACCTTATCTCTAAACCGGGGCACAATACAGTAATGAAAAGCACAGGCCGCGGCTTTCTCACCGTGATAAGGAAGAAGCGAACACAATGTGAAAGGCTAATGGATGAAGATGCCTGTCGACTCATGCTGTCTTCAGATAGAATTAAATAATGCCATTATGTGTCTCGGAACACTGCTATAAAACTATACGTCTTTGTCACTGTGGTGAGAGAGAGAGAGAAGGGGCGAGAGATAGTGAGAGAGAGAGTGTGTGTGTGTGTGTGTGCGTGTGTGTGTGTGTGTGAGAGAGAGAGAGTGCATGCAGGTTTTATGTGAGGGTGCAGTTTGCATCATGCAAGAGGCTAAATTGGTTCAAGCTTCATATAATTTTAATTTTTTTACTATGAAGGTAGAGAGGTGAACGAAACTGGGATTCGAAGCAATTATCTGTTTTCATTTCAGGTGATGTGCTTCATGGATTACGGATCTTAACTAGGTTTTACTTTGTCAATAAGAATTAAATTGAGTTATTTTAAGCATTTGCTCCTACAAAAGATGCAAGCGTTCGGTGAAATTTATTTGCTTTATTCGGCTGATGGAATGGCTTATCTTCTTGGCATTAAATGTTAAATCAGATAAGTCTCCTGAAATAAATGTGCTGTGAGCAGGTTAATTATGGATTTTTCAAAAGCTGTTTTATTGCTTCCTCGGTGCATTGCTAAGAATCTGAGTAGTCTCGATGTTTCATTCCGGATGTTTATAGAGATCTGATGGAAGTTAGATGGAAAACGTAGTGTTTGTAAATGTAGTCACTATTGAAACCAACTTTTAAAGATACAAAGTCTAAATTAAAACATTAGCGTTAGATTTGTCTAACAGGCTTGTTTCCCCTGAGTCCAAAATCCTTCTGAACATGATAAGATATCAGAAATATATATATATATAAACAATGACAGTTCATTTTGATGTAATTTTAATTTCGCCTTCAGGACACTTTAAAGAATTATTATGTTCAATAATAATTCAACAAACACAACATGAGGTTCACTATTAAATAATTCTGCAGAATATAATATCTCCAATAAACTCAAAACTTCTTTTCTTCATAAATGCTCCATTTCCCTAAAATGTAGAATTGTGCATTATGCTAAATTGTAATCATTCTCCTTGAATTTGTAAACAGGGACTTTTAGTCAGTCAATGATACTTAAATACTCTCAAGAGTTTTTGAGTGCACCCATAAGAGGACAAGACATAGAACCTCAAAGCAGGTCAGGTTAATATATTCGATAATCGAAACCACAATTAAATATTTCATGTTTATTAACGGATATGAACAGACTGAGTACAAAAATTTAACGTTATAACTGAAAAATATCTTGTAATATAATTCAATATTGCAAGATATAAATAAATGTAACATATAACGATAATAATTTATTGTTGAAACACAACTATTTTATTATTAAGGACTTTTTGTCACAGTCTGTTATATTTATGCCTTTATTTTCTGCCTTTCTGCCATTTAATAGTTACATCCGCCTGGGTCATGTGATCAGAGTTCGGTCACATGATCGTTCATTCTGTGTTTCCCTGCTTTCTGTCCCTTCCCATCTGGCTTGCTCTTTTGTTTCATTACTCACCAGGTGAGCTTGGCATGGGATAATTTTAGGGAACAGAATTAGAATTTAAATAGATTCTTTGTCTTGAGTATACATTAATTATTTACATTTACATATCCAAAAAGTTTCCATTTCTGAAACCTCTCCCTCCCCCACCACAAACAAACAACACAGAATTTTAAATATGATTTGAAAAGTGTTCCTTGTCCAAAACAGTGTCTTTTCATAGCTGATGGTAAATATATTTTAATTAAGAAATAACTAATGTGTCATATGATTTGATCAAAATTGATTCTATCCAGTTTATTGTGTTTTATAAACAAGTTAAATGACCTGAATTCACTTTTAATTTAACATACTCGAAAAATGGTTCAAACGGATGACAAAGGAACCTAAACTCTGCAGTTAATTCTATTTATACATGTATGCATGCTCATTTGCATATTCACACTTTTTTGGAAAGTTTTTGCTAGTTGTTACTCATCTGAACCAACTCATTTCTGACCAAATCTTGACTTGCAAAACCATTTGACGTCGTGTTTGCTGGATGTCATGGATTTAAGCATTTAGAAAATAAATATTTTGAGTCAAAATGCACATTCGATTTCTCAATATGATCTATTAGCATTTGAAACAGAAATAAATCAGCTTTCATGCACGTTTTATGATGGACGAAAACCTTTTTCTCAATTTACCAATTATGGAATTAGTGCACTGAATTGAACTGAATTTATTTACATGTAATTAGGTTTACTTTTTATTTTTTAGTCAATCACGTGTTTTTCTTCCATAAATCTCAGCCCACATTCTTCATTTAAGAGCAATCTGAAACATTTAGGCCACAAACTTGCGATCTTCGGTGAGTTTAAATCTGTGTGATCTTGAAATGAAGTCTTGAAGAGAAGTGGTAGAGAGCCGAAGACGTGATGTTTCAGGAGCACGGAGAGCAAGCCAATCAGATGCTAGATATTAGCATGACTTTTGACACTATAAATGCAGAAGTGGCTCGAGGTTTAGTTTTCTTCACTGGTGTTTAGTGCAGTAATGAGGCACTGTTGACAAGCGCTTTGCAGTGGAGCTAACAGAGCGTGGGATGGATTTGACCAGCTCATCTCATTAACTTTGCCTTTAGCAGACAGGAATAACACATACTATTACAATCTCGACCCAGATTAAGTGGACTACATTTTAATATTCAGAGGTCAGCGGTGCTACTGTAGCTTGTGTGCAGATTGTCCCGGTCACCCTGACTTTTAAAAGTCACTGGGAGATGTGTTAGCAACCCATTTTACTTGCATAATGACATTATTCTGGGAGACCTAAGGAACGCACTGGCACAACAGGATAAGGAATAATTAGATAAATGTTAAACGGGAATATGACTAAATATGCTTTTTCTTTGATCAATTGCTGAAGTGCTAGAATTGGTGAAGTGCTAGCGCAATCATGCATTAAAGAGATATTTTATGGATTTTGTCTTAATGAAGGGGGATCTGAAAGGATTTCTGTTTTGAAAAACTGCTACAATAATAATTTGTATACAGTTGGGCTCATAAGTTTAGCAAAAGTTTAGATTTCTTGGCCATTTTTCAGAAAACATGTATAATCTTTCCACTCATAGTTATATTATCAAGCAACTGTGCTAACACTTCAAATCATAATGACAACAGAAACGTTCCAATGGACCGTGACTAAAAGTTTACACACCTCAATATTTTGTATTCCCCCCTTAAACATCAATAACAGCATTTGCATCTGGAATGCTGAAAAGATTCCTGACACAATATTTCCTGAAAGCGATCATTTACGTAAATAGACTGATTCAAATCAGTGTTTTATATTTGCAGATACTAATATTTGTGCTACAGCGAGTTTAAATTAATGTTATGGGTTAATAGCAAACCTCGTGTGTACGGATTTAATGAATTGACACAGATTTCTTCTTGTTAAAGGGGGATTTGAAAAGTTTCTGTTTTGAAAACATGTTAAAATAATAATTTGCATGCAGTTGTGCTCATATGTTAAGGAACATTTTTGATTTCTTGCACATTTTTTTAGAAAATATGAAAGATAACAAAAGCCATTTCCTACTCGTAGTTAGTGGTTGAGTGTCAAACAATTGTGTTTACTCTTTAAAAATCATAATGACAAAAGAAACTTTCCAAAACGACCTCGATCCAAAATTTACACACCTTAGCTCTTAACCCTTACAATTCCAAACCCAATAACATCAACTGTTTTGAATTAAGTAAGAATGACATGACCCACCTATTGTTCAATTTAGATTTTTAAATATAATGTGTAGATTTAAAAAACGTTAGCTGTAATATTTTAATTTTTTAACAAACATTACAAGAGTTATGTTACATAATTCGCAAGGTAATTCAAACTAAAATGTAATAAAATGTGTGATTGGCTTTCAGTTTAATTTTACAGACCCCAAATCGCTGCCCTTGGCCCTCTATAACCCTTGGAAGTACAAGACCTGTGATATGGCTTGTGTTTGTCAAAGTTCTGGTTTTCACACAGTTTTGGCCTTGTCTTTGTGTGATGGAGCGGGTTCCTCCCCCTTATTCAAGGTAATTAAATCATATTTTGTTAAGGTGTTTTTTTGTGTATTGTCATTATTATATTATGGTTAAAATGTGGTGTTTATTGTGTTTGGGAAGTCAGGTTCCTTCCGTCAGGTGTCTCCAATTAGTTTTTATATAAATCTTTGTTTTGTGTTTGAGAAAAAGAGACACAGGGGGCACAGACACACCAGTCTGCTGTGCAGACACAATAATGTTATCTTTTGTTTTAAAATAAATGTTATTTATTTTTGTATCGATGAGCCATCTTTTGAGTTTATGTTTTGTTTTTTACTTTGATTTTAAGACCCACATCGTTACACATTGCTTTTTAGGGGATTTGTCTCAACACTTTTTTTTATTAAACATAAAAGCATTTCATTATCAATTTTTTGCTGTGAAAAATGACAGAATTTATTGCTCAAAATTTCTTTTTCTGCTGTGGAAATTTTGCGTACTGAAAAAAATATTTCCAAACAAAACTGGGATTGTAATGAAATCAAGCTACAAAAAAATGCTCAAAAAGGCTCTAGACTTCTTAGGATTAATATTTTATTTTCCCCGTCAACATCAATGACAGCATCAAGTCTCTTGAGGTAGTTTTAAATGAAGTTCTTTATATTGTCAAGTTCTTCTTGGGAGTTTTTGTGCATGTTATCAGAGCAAAATCACCAGGGTGCATAAACTTTTAATCAGGGACATTTGGAAAGTTTCTGTTATAATGAATGGACAACTATGAATGCAAAAATGCCTGAATTTTCTAAAAATTTGAGAATTCAGAGTGTGTAGCACAACTGTTCCAACTTTGCACCCGCTCCCTTAGACGTACGTTTGTTTTGTTGTTGAACATTGTCTCGTTCAAAGCCATTGTGAGATGTTTTGTCTGCACAACACAATCATTTTTTGAAGAACCGCACCCCATCAAAGTCACAAAACCCCTATAACGGTTACCACCATGTACCATCTCCAATCTTCTATCTATTTCATGGTAGCAGCCGAGTAATTTCTTTCTCTCCGTGGCTCCCTAACAAAAGTGACTTTGGGGACTGCAAAAGGAAAAAAACTGAGAAGCAGAGCTAGAAATAAACAGACTTCTTTAGCTCACCTAGCGTGGGCTGTTGGCTACACCCCTGAACTCTCTGCTCTGGAATGCCCGCGTCCTGCCCCGGGCAACCTGCAAGGGGTTAACTGGCAATTATGTCAGTTTAATGCAATGTCAAGAGCATCTATTCACAAGCCATGAGCACGCCGTTCCCCTCCCAGCTCTCTCCTCTGTTCATTCGACGCAGAAGCAAGCGCTGCCTGATGCAGATGGCTTGCCCACAGCACTATCTTTCCCAGAATCCCTACTGCTCTCTCTGATTCAAACGGAATACATTTGTTAAAGGAGAATTTGCATTTTGAATTCCATCAAAGGACGCTTTGTTAAAGCAAACTGCATACTGATGCTTTTTAAAATGGCTGGACTGGATTTTTCTTCTTTTCTAAGTTACTAAATTGTTGCCTGTGGAATGGGATCGTGTCGGAGACGATGGTTCACTCTTTGCTTCATTAAGTCCCTGTTTATTTAGTTTTTCCTTTTAGCTCACAACTCACTCATGGAGCGTGCATCGGGAAGCAAGTTATTGCATTGCTGTCAAAGTCTTTTAGTTTTCATATATTTCAATATTACATGGTCCTAATATAAAATTTGAACATATACATTTCATTCGTCTTTAGTTTTTGGAGTTTAACCCTTTTTATTTTTCATTACTGCAGAGAACATGCCTCTAATTCTCTGAGAATGCACTTTACAACACAGTCACTCTCTGCAGACAGTTCTTGAACTGTTCTGAAGGCTGCGTGAGGTTTGTAGTGATTGATCGGGAAACGTTTGTCATTTTTACATGCAGTAGCACCGCTCCCTACACGCAAGGTACCATTATCCCATTTGCTTACAATGAAAATATCTTAATAATTTAAAAATAATAATAGTTATGTATCAATAAAAAAATTAGAATTATTATAAAAATTTTTTAGGTTTTGAATGATAGGAATATATAAAAACAAGGCAAATCCAGTTTTCGTTGGCGCTCCTTAAAAAGACGTCATCTTACTATGTTGTGTTCACGCTATTGATGGAGTTCTGGTTAAAGACACGTTTATTGTTTAATATTCGTGCACTTGGAGTTTCTCTGCGTGGTTTCTTATTCAGGGCAGGTTCGCCTGTATGAAAAGAAGTGGAATATTTCACAGTGCTCTCTCTCATCGGGTTTATTAAAACAGTTACAATGTAAACATTGTTTTATATTAGATGTGTTTTGTACTCAGTCTGTTCATATCTGTTAATAAATGAGAAATGTTCATTTATGGTTTCAATTATGGATTCTATTAACCCAGTGCATGACCTGCTAATTGTGCTTGGAGGTTTCGTTTCTCATTTTCTCTTATGGCTGTGTCAAAAAGTATTATTGCCTGTAAGCGTCTCAAATTTACATTTTATTGTGGTATTTTTGAGTATTTTCATCCCAAACTTGGATTTTTTTTGGGGGGGGGGGGGGGCATTTAGTGTTGTACACAGAAAGTGTGTTGGGTAATCTTTAAAATTTCATTTCTCATTTTCTCTTGTGGATGCGTCAAAAACTCTTTAGACTATTACAGTAAGTATTATTCACTGTAAGAATTCCAAATTTAACAATATTTTATTGTGGTATTTTTGAGTTATTTCACCTCGAACTTGGATTTTTTTGAGGGAAAAACGCATTTTGTGTTGCACACAAAAAGTGTGTTGGGTAAACTTTGAGGTTTCTCATTTTCGCTTATGGATGCATCAAAAACTCTTTACGTTATTATAGTAAGTATTATTGACTGTGAGAATCCCAAATTTACGAATATTTTATTGTGGTATTTTTGAGTGATTTCACCCCGAACATGGATTTTTTGAGGGAAAAATGCATTTAGTGTTAATTACACATAAAAAGTGTGTTGGGTAAACTTTGACATTGCATTACTCATTTTCTTTTACAGATGCGTTCGAAAACTATTTTAATTATTTGCACATTTTTGTTATAATTGGACCATAAGTGGCTTTGTGCAAAATATATTAACATCAAACATTGATTTGAATTATATTTTTCTCTCAAAATTACCACTAAAAACTGCAAGTGTATACAACTTTTACTGCATTTAATCATGCCCAGCTTAAATCCTTTGCTGTAGTTTGTCTAAATATGTTGATCCTCAGATGTGCCATACTCAGTCTTATCCTCACTATGTGGAAACTGCCAGAATTTATCACTAATTTGCAACAAGAAAGGAATATATAATTATATATTCAAAAGAATTTCTATTTATATTATATTCCTTTTGAATGTCCAAATCCAATTTTTAGGAGCCCATTAAATCATACAGTGAGTCTGCTGTACATTGTAATCTTTATTTAGAACCATTTCCTCTCAGCAGGAATATAGCTTTATGCTCTTAATTAAATGATGAATAATACATGGAAAGAGTGTTTATTTCTCCATTAATGTGGCTTGGAATCTTGGTGGTAACAGCAGAAGATTTAGCATGTTTTAAAAGCAATCAGCGATTTACAAAAGCACGAGTAAGCACCGTATTATATAATGCATTCCTTTATGACCATGTTCTGTAATGTTTGTTTATAATGCTGCGGAGGTGGGGCAATTTAGAGCGAGACAGCTATAGGCAAAATACATATTAAACTCTGTGCATGGCGTCAAATAGAAATAAATCTGGAGACTGTAAGAACTAATGGAAGAAGGTGGAAATGTTCAATGGAAAAACCCTGAGTGTATTGACTTTTTTTTTTTTTGAAAGAAAGCGAAAGTAGTTTATAAGTTGCATGTTTTATATTGGTAATAAAACATGAAGATTGTATGGATTAAAGTAGGCCTTGATGAAATGTTACTCCATATAATAATATGCACATAATTAGGATTTCTCTTTCACTTCTTATAAATGTTAACAATAAAACGAACTGGCAATCCATGTCATGAAAAAACAACAACAACAACAATAAACAGAACCTCAAACCAGTGTGAATCTGCTTTAAAATGAGTTGTATTTTGGTTCTTTGGCTTATTTCAAAATGAAATGTGTGAAATGTTAGATTTGACTAATGGAGACTCCTTTTGTTTATATCAGAGTCTGGTTCTATGTAATTGTGTCACTCCTCTGTTTCTATGGGAAAGCTGCTTAATGCAATTCAAGCGTGTGGAAGTTAACAACAGAAATAAAGGAATAAAGGCCCAGAAGTGCTGTGAGAATCAGTTTGTCTAAACACACCAGAAAACTCAATTACATTTCTAATTAACGTCAGCAGCGTCTCACAAGGCTAAGAGCTGCAGCAGGTTTTATTAGCAGCCCTTGAAAGGAATTTCTCATTCTGCAAACAAGCAAATATATTGTGCCATTTCAGGACTAATAAGTGCTTTGAAAATTAGGGCTGCTTTTTAAGCAGCGTGTGATATGACTGCTCGTTTCTGCAAAACCTGCTCCGTGAGTTCAGCTATCTGAGCGATCTCACTAATATATTTCTATCCTGCTTTTAATATATCTGCTTTAAAATCTGTTAATGAAAGCAATGTCTGAACAGCTACTGGATCATACTCACGTTTGAATCAAGTTTTTCCTAACCAGCAGTTAAGTCCGACTTTAGTTTTCTTTCAAACAAGATTTATTATATTTAAAACTCATATATTAGTGTTATACTTTTCAGGATCTGGTTTCTATAGCCACCAGATCTTTCACAGATGAACCCCATGACAGAAATGGAGCCCTTTTTTATGAAGTGTGAGCATGCGTAACAACAATGTTTAGTGACATGAGTAACATGCTTTTTTCGTCCTCGTTTTAGACTCTTCATGGAACAACATAAAGAAATAAAATGAATCTATGTTTAGTATGGCTCCATGGTTTTATAAACTCTGTGAAACACTCTCGATAAACATAACAAAACTGTCCATTTCAAATGAAGCACCTACGCTCCCATGTGGCGGCTTTTAAGTAGGACAGGGTTAAAAAAAAACACTAACTTGTTCTGGAGTTGAGGTTGGATTACATCATTAGCCATCTTTTAGAATCTGAGGACTTGAGGAAATTGTAAGATGTTTGATTGGGCCATAGTGCCTTTGCTTCGTGAATAAAACTTGTCTACTACTTCCTCAATGACTCACTTGATGGAAGGATATGTCACAGTTCTGCATTTTACACACAAGCCATTGTTTCACACGTGTTAAATGAGACTAAAACCTGACGGTTGATGGTATTGAGGAATAATCCACATTTCGTATCGAGACTGAAGTTTTCTGAAGCTTCAGGATTGTGCTCACCAGAGTGTCTGCAGTGGATTTAATTTCTCAAATCCTGGGTCACCATGACCTGCAAAGTTCTGGTTAGAGGAGGGGGAAAGTGTCTGAAGTAAGCTCATTGTATCAGCTTTAGCTTGGGTTGTCGGTCTGGAACGAGATGAGAATAGCATGAGAATGATTCTAGGCCATGTGACTAAATGTGAAATGTTAAAGTATCTATATGATTCCCATCTTTTGGTTCAAATCCTTGATTGATTCAACACATTTCTGTGCAACACTGTAATTTTGAGGTAACCTTTGATACAGTTGTATAAATTTAGAGTTAAATGATCTGATTAAAAATAGTTTAATATTTAGCTTGATGTCAGGAAATAGTGGGAGGAGTATAATCGCAATTTAACACATTTGAATCAACCCAGATGCAGAAGTAGTGTTTCCCATGGACGGATACTGCAGAAAGCACCACAGATGATCATGCTAACCCTTTCATGGACCTTCTCTCTCCCTCTCTCTTTCTTCCTCTTCTGCAATGGTCAATAATGCAGGAGAGCATGCTCACTGCTGGCTGACAGCAGGCCAGCAAATGGAGCAGCGAGACCTGTGAATAATGCAAGGAGGCTGTTCTCCAGGCAGCGCTGCTCCTCCCCGTCTGCTGACTAAGACAAATGCATAGGGAGAAGCCTTCCTGATCCGAGATCAGCACTCGTGCTCTGCAGACCCTCACAGCAGGTGTTTTTAAAGAGCCCCATTTACACAGGCCAAGCAGGTCGGAGAGTTTGGGGTTCAACTGCTGGGCTCGAACCATTAACGTGAATCATTTGTTTACTTACTAGCAGCTCAGTGGGTCATAAAACAGAGTAATGAGAGCAATGGCCAGCGATCTCTGCCGGATGTTTCCACGATTCTGTGGCTGTGTGGGTCAGTGGTACTGTCCTGCACTGCTAGCTCTGTTAAACTTACTCCCAAACTGCATTTTTATTGTTATATCCTTTAATTTCATTGCTCTCCTACGAGTTCTTGGCTTGATGTTTATTGAATTTTGTTTGTTCAGAAGCTACAGCAGGCTGTATATAACGGCGATGTAATAATAACTATAGGGCCAAAGTTGGTGCACAAACTTTGTTATTGGCTTGTAAAAGTAGCATTTAAAAGTTTTTAGAAAAAGCAAAACGGAATGGTTGTCAAGGAAAACTTTTTGGTTGCTAGTCCTACAAAGTTCCCCTAGCCAATCTGAGTCATATGAACCAACTCCCATGTCTCTATGGTTTTCTTTAGTCGAGATAGTGATGTGCGACAATGGTTGCTAATGTAAACAGTCAGGTTGCTATGGAGGGGTCAGGGACATTACATAATTTTCCTTGTCACTATGAGTTATATAAACCAAACCCCATGTCTTTGCCATTTACCAAAGCTTAAATAAAATTTGTTGCCAGGGTAAACAGTTTGGTTGCTAAGGGTTTGTGAATCTCTACATGAAACGCTTCGTCTTTTTACACCCTTCAGTTTAATCAGGCATATGATCCTGACTATTTCTTCTGCATCTAGTTTATTTCCTAGTGCCTTCAGTAGTGATTTTAACTCAAGTTTGAAAATACAGTAAAGCTATGTGTTTGAATAATTGCAAAATATTAAATCAGATTTAATTCAATATTTGTTATAATTACATCATTCTTTTGCCTGTATCTAAGAGGGAAAATGCCAATAGATGACGAGGGTAGGTACAAAGATGACTTTTATTGATCAACTGGGATTCATAGAGTGAGAAAACAGCAGACCTATCTGTTTCTCTCATGCACAGTCTGCAGTGGTTAGGTTTTCATGGTGGTCTTCTTGTGAAAAGGAAGCACTGTGCTCTGAGGATAATTGACAGCAAACACCTGTTTAAATCCAAGAGAGAAAGAGCCGTGTAGTGATTGACTGAGCAGCACGATTCTCGGATTTCCTGATTCTCTTGCAATAAAACTCAAAGTAAAGCTTCGTTTCTCTTTTTATCATTGATGTTGACACAAAAAAACAGTGATTAACCAAACATATGATATGAGTCTGCGTGCCTAAAAGCAAACCATGTTTATAAAGCATTTTACCAAAAGCTTACCAAATCATACACTTATCTGCTTTTTAATACAAATTTTTTTTAACCGAAAATGAACTAAAAACCAGTTTAAAATGGTACTTAGCTGTTTTTTCATAGGAATACTTCCAAAAAATGAACAATTAACCTCCTAACAAATAAAATGTACTTTATGCTAAACTAAAAGGCTATGTAGATGTTTTTTTTAGGTATGTTTTACCCAAGAATTAACAATAAACCTTGAAATGAAGAAAAGTTTCATAAAGCTAAGCTAAGCTTCAGCTAAGCTAAAATGCTACTTAGCTTTTTAAAATGGAACTTAGCTGTTTTTACAAAGGATTGTTTTAGCTAAAAATTAACAATAAACTGTGAAATTAAGAAAAGTGTTTTTATGCTAAGCTAAAGTGCTACTTAGCTGTTTAAAATGGTACTTGACTGTTTTTACAAAGGATTGTTTCAGCTAAAAATCAACAATAAACCTTGAAATTAAGAAAAGTGTTTTTATGCTAAGCTAAAGTGCTACTTAGCTGTTTAAAATGGTACTTGACTGTTTTTACAAAGGAATGTTTTAGCTAAAAATCAACAATAAACCTTGAAATTAAGAAGTGTTTTTATGCTAAGCTAAAGTGCTACTTAGCTGTTTAAAATGGTACTTGACGATTTTTAGCTAAAACATTCCTTTGTAAAAACAAACAATAAACCTTGAAATTAAGAAAAGTGTTTTTATGCTAAGCTAATATGCTACTTAGCTGTTTAAAATGGTCTGTAGCTGTTTTTTCATTGGAATGTTTTTGGCAAAAATGAACAATGAAACCTCGAAATGAAAAATAAACCTTGAAACAAGAAAGCTAGTTTTGTGCTAAGCTAAATGCTACTTATCTGTTACTCATAGATTTGTTTTCACCAAAAATAAAAAAAAGAGTTTTTATGCTGAGCTAAAATGCTACTTACCTGTTTAAAATTGTACTTAAATGTTTTTTTTCATAGGGTTGTTTTAACCAAAAATAAACAATAGAGCTTGAAATGAAGAAAATTGTTTTTTATACTAAACTAAAATGGTGTCTAGCTTATATGCGTTAGCACAGGCTTTTGACTGAAATCTAATCAAACATTTGGCTGTTAATTTTTACGGCATGTCATCAAAAGAACGTGATTTTAGATGGTTTAATCACATTTCTTATATTAAAACCTGTGAAAGGAAAGGTGTTCTCTCCTGCAGTCAGCATTTGCACCCTAACACCTTCACAAGCGCCTCACTCACTTCCATCATGCAGAGATTTCATTATTGATCAAATGAAGTTCTGGGATCTTTAACTAGTGCTGCTTTTTGTCTGTGGAAAAGCATGTGTGTACACATGTTGAAAATATTCCCTGTTAGAAATGCAAATAGCTTGTATAAAATGTGTTTTGTGGAAACATTTTTGTCATGCTGCATTTCAAGAAAAAGTTTTTTAAAGTTCTATAGATGAAAGCATAGAGAATCCTATGCGTATTTATGGTTTTATGCACCTTACAAAAAAAACCTACTTGATCAGGTATTCGACCTATAAGATATAACGGTGAGAGTTTCAACATAAGCTTCCTTTTAAAACAGGAAGTGCTGAAACGTTGTTTTGTGACCGTTTAAATAACTGCCCTCTTTGTGAGCGTTTAGTAGATATAAACTTTGAAACAGTAACATATGTATTGCGTTTACTTTATATAGAGACAGCCTTGAGCCACGATTGAAAAGCATAAAGGCAAGAGCATTAAACTGAATTGTTGCCATCGTTAAGTGTTTCCATCTCAGGCAAAGCCGTGTCTCAGAAAGAGCTTGCAGCAATCTGGCAACAACCTGTGGAGCATTCCCAACAATGTTCATTACACATCTTAAAAAAGATGCTAAAAGTATATGCTTTAAATAACAATAAATTCTGTACTTACCGTTGTAATGTGTTTAAGCAGGTTTTTACTCCCGTTCAATCAGCATTAGTGTGTGCAGAGTTGAAATTTCACAGTTAGCGAGAGGATTTTCTTACGGCTGACAAAAACAGAAGGCTAATTTTGTGCTCAAGCAGACCCGATGTCAGCTGAAAAGCACAGGGGGAGGTTTGGAGATCCACTCAGCAAGCCTTTGATCGCATTACAGCTCTTCTGGCCTTCAGTATGCTTTCAATTTGTGTCAGATTTCCCCCTTGTGCTTTAGCATTAGCATTTAGCAATCATCTGCTTGAGTGAAACCGGGTTCCGGTTGGGCGGGGGTGGGGGTCTGGTGGAAGATTGGAAACTAGAAAAGTGTGAAGGTTTCATAATATAGGGGCCAGAGTTAAATTTACAGATCAAAGTAATGGTAAAAAGCAGACAGGGGCATATAATTATGGCTCTGGTTCTCTTTTAAGCATTTCGTTGGGGTTTCTCAAAATAAAAGGATCACCTGATTAAAAAAAATAAATAAAAAATGGAGGAAATCATTTCAGCTCAGTGAAATACATGCAATCCGTGTGTGGTTTGAGCTGCACAGATGAGATATGCAAGACGTGCTTTCCTGTATTTTAACAAGCTCTTCCTGAAAAGAGAGCTGCCGGGGAAAAGGTGCCCTACTCTTATATTCATACACTGTCTAATCTTCTGGTTTCTTGTGTCTATAGTAAATGGTTCCTTTCCTTATTGCTCTACCCTTTCCGCTTCCTTTAAAAGCACCGTTCAAAGCTTCACATGCACAAGTGAACACTATATTGGCATTTCTATGATCTGTTAGGAGGAATATTCCTCTTATCAGCATGTGATAGTTGTGTAGACATTGTATTTGTGTTATCTCAGCCTGTGATTGGACAATTCTTCTCTGAGTGTCTCATGCAAACTGTAAGAATCTTGGCTTTCTCTTTGGCAAATTGTTTTGTATTATGCAGATTGTTTGAGAGGGGCACTAAATCATTCTTCACTACTGTTGGTGGCTCCAATGCTACTACGTCAACCTAAATGAGGTAGTAGCATTGACCCCTACCCCTGCCGCTAATCCTATTCCTAACCTTAACACTAATGCTAACCCTAACGTGTTTTTTGAATCATGTTGTCTTCAATTATAGTTGGCTCCTCATGTTATTACGTGTGATTTCGAGAGTTTTTTTCAAGTTACTCTAGCGCGGATCAATCAGATACGTTGAAATGTACCCAGAAGTGTGAGTTGACCAATGATCTCGAAGGGGGGCGTGAACATTCATACCTCGATCCACACCTGCCCCGTTCGCTGCATGACGCAATCAGATACACTTGGATTTTATTGTGTAGTGATATTTCCAGGGGTTCCATGGAAATATTCTGATCAGGTAGAGATGCAAACAGCTAAATGATTATGATTTTTCCCTAAAAGCATGTTCTTTCGAGTCATTGCTGAAGTGTCTTCTAGCATAACTGAAGTTATGATCTTTTTTCTTATGAACTGGACTTTTAACCCATAGAAGTCCAGAGTTTTTACTACTTTATATTTACATTTTTTTTTTTGTGGCAATGCTTGATATTATTTTTAGTATAACCCCATATTTTTTAACGAATATTTTTCTATTAAATTGTAATGAGATTTCAGAGATACAATTCAGAGTATTACATTTTTGGCACTGCATAAATCCAAAAAATTGAGAACGATCCGTTTTTATGTTTTATAACACCAATCAAAAGTGTTGAGACAAAATAAAAATTCATAAATCCCCCCCAAAAACAGGCAAATCTTTCCTAAACCTTTCCTCACCACTAGTCCACACTGATTTTTGGTCTGTAAATGAAACTGAAAGATGATCACACATTTTCTCTCATTTTAATTTGAATTACCTTGTAAATTATGTGCCATAACTCTTATAATGTTAGTTTAAATCCCAAAATATCCAAAGAAATAACGTATATTTGAAATCTAAATTAAACAATAGCTGTGTTGCATCATTCCTATTTCATTGAAAATCGCTGGTGTGATTGGCAAACACACCGGTGAGTGCAGAGACTACACAGAGACAACAATGTGATGTTTTTTATTTCCACTTCCTTATATTTGCCTGTCTTTAATAAGCTGTGCTTTATAATTACATTGTACTTACTTAGTTACTTCATACAGCGTACATGCTAATAATGAAGAGTTTGAGAAGACTGCTAATGAAAAAATATTGTAGATATTTTCCCCTAAAACTAATGATATTTGAGACTGAGACATGGGGTTTGATTTATTTCTTTGACATACTGGTTATTATTTTTAAATACACATATTTTTGCAAACAATGCTTTTTAGTCACAATTCCACATATATTTTATAAACTTAGTTTAATCACTAAAATGGCACGAAATATGAACATATTAATCTTAAACTCGTGACACAAAAAACACAAAGTAACTAGTTACTATGACATGATCTCCATATTGTCACAGGCATAATCAGCATAAGGAGAATAAAAAGGTAAAATTAAATAATTAAAAACACACATAATTTAATTAATATAGTTGAGTCCTTAACGATTGCTAAATTAATATTATGATTAGCCATGCCAGAACTCAATAAGGTTCTTTCAATGATCTTTTATATAATAAATAAATTATAATGAATTATATAATATAATAATTATATTTTAAATTATGTATTCATTCCAATTAAATATGCAATGCATTAATTATATTTCATGCAAATCTTACATATTATAAAACAATGTATTTGTCCTGCAGCGGGACATGTCCTTTCTCTGGCCTTGATATATTCCCCTCGTGTCCTCTTTGGAGTTGTATGATAGTGAAAGACATTTTGAAATCTTTGACCTCTGTTCCTCAGCGGGACCGGAGAGGAGACACTTCAATATACGACACTCGCAGAAAGGGTCAGGCAGCACCACAGAGCAGTCTGACAGCCAGTACGAGTGTTTGGAAGTGGTCATTTGTACATGTTTAATATTCGATAATCTCAGAAATTCAGAAGACCAGTAAATCGAGAAGGGACCAGCGCATCGGCAGCACAGAAGTCAATCCCCCATTCCATAGACCCCTTACACTTAACAAATGTAAACTCCTCCATTAGGGGCTGGATCACTCCACCAGCTCGGACGGAGCACGCCACCTTATCTCACTTAGAACCATGGCCGCAAACAAATCCAGAGAATCTACAAAAAGCAGAGATAAAATCAAGTGGTACCCAACCGCACTCCCTCCGACGACACCTGGAGATCCTCAACATTACATTTGTGTATTTAGCACATGCTTTTATCCAAAGTGCCTTACAGTTCAGAAGTAAACATAAGCAGTTTCTTAAAAGGTCGAACTAAGAACATTTGCACATTTTTTTAAGTTAGTAAGTGCTCTTGAAAGAGTAGATCCTATACATAAAATGATTCCGCTCCAGTTCATTAGAGTTTACATAATAATACCAGTTTACAACAAGATTTAGCGTCAAATCAAAACTCCCACGGAGTTGATTTAAACACTTTTTGTGGTTTATATTGCTCCACCCTTTCTAGAGTTAAATGAACACAATACAAATAGTCGTTTTTTTTTTAAATAACACATTCATTCATTTTCCAACCCACTTATTCCCTTTCGGGATGACAGGGTCTGTCGGATCTCCAGCACACATCGGGCAAGAGGAGGGGGTACACCCTGGACAGGTCGCCAGTCCGCCGCAGGGCATTAAAATGACACATGATGAATTTAACACTTTTCTGAGTTATTAATAATCACTCTGGAACAACATTGTAAGGAGTTATTTTGACACTAAATGTGATCCAATGACCTTATATAACAATTATATTGTTATATAAGGTGTTATATTGGATTTTTTTTTAGAATCTTACTTTAAAAATAATGTAAAGTGAACTGGAAATACTGTATTTTATTTATAAAGTGACTTTTAATCAAAACCTGTCCACGGTGTACCTCCGCCTCTCGCCCGATGTACGCTGGAGATAGGCACCGGCAGACCCCCGTGATCGCAAAAAGGGATTAAGCGGGAAGGAAAATGAATGAATGGATTTTAATCAAAACATCAGAAACTGTGTATGCTGTTTGAATATTGTAATGAATACTGTCTAGGTCAGACAAACATGATCCACGCTAAGCTATGCTCCCAGAGCTGACGCCATATCTGTAAATCTCTATTAAAACTGGGACCCCCTCAAGCTAAAGTTAAAATGACTACGAGGGAGAGTTATGTAAACCTCTCTTTGTTTTAAGTTCTATATATATTGTTTGTGCTATTGTTTGTAGTTCTTCTGCTTGTTGACAACCATCACCAGTAACAAATCACAAATCCTCAAACTACCATCATTGAGAAGTTGTAATTTAGTTAGTAGATTTAAAAGCGTACACTTTTACTTTTTTCTAAACGTTTACAGCACTACTTTTCTTCAACCAGAAAAATTACATTTTTCTACGCCCAATCAAACTGCGTATAAAGAAACGATCCCAAAAAAATGAGATCTAGCGAATTCAACCAATCAGTACAAAACCAGTATAGAAATTGCTTTTCAAGAACTACTCGTTTATTTTCTTGTATCGTTTCAATTTTCAGGAAAATAGTTAAATGTTTAATTCCGTTGTATTATTCTCTCTCGTGCTCTCTATTTTCTCTCTTTCTACTGTTTTGCGCTTTCTATATCACTCATTTGCTCTCGTTATCTCTATTTCGCTCTTGCCCCTCTCTCTTTCACTATGCACTCTATTTTTCTCTTTCTCTCCCTCTCTTTCTTTACTTTCACTCTCTCTGTCTCATTCTTCTGTATTTCTATCTATTCGTTCTTTCACTCTGTGTCTCTCAATTCCTCTCTCTCTTTTCACTATTTCACTCTCCTCCCTCTTTTTCTTCTCTTGCTCTTTTATATCTGTTTCTTTCTTCTCTTTCTTTCACTCTGTTTACTTCTCTATTTCTCGCTTATCAAGAAAATGTCTCTCTCACTAGCCTTGATTCATTTTAGAAGAGGTACTTTTTACTCATTTCTGTGCAGAGCAGTGGAGGTGAACTCCTGGAAGCATTCATCTGATGGACGAGCTTGGAGAGCAGTACTTGTCTGACTGCAAACTTAAGTTTCACATCATAAAATGTGCTCAAGTCACCCTTAAAATAATGTTAAAGGCAGCTCGCAGTCTTTCTACCTCAATATATCGACAGAAGTATAGCCACTGTGGCACTTCAGTCCATGCTTCATTCTGATTGATGTTTACAAGGAGAAAAGGGACAGATTTCCAGTGGCGTGGATTCAGAATCACTCACCTGGAAATGCAAAGCACAGGAGTATTAAGCAGGAAATTCCCGTTGCAGAGAAACCAACTAAGAAAGTGTTCTTGTGTGGTGTGAGCTGCGCAGATGAGATATGCAAGACTCACTCTTGCTTTCCTCTATTTTAACAAGCACTTCTTGAATAGACTGCCTTGAAGCTGCAGAGAAAAGGACGCTCTTCTCATATTCATGTAATCATCTGGAATTATTTTTCTTGTGTCTGTGCTGCGAAGAAGATGGAAGATTTTTTTTTATAAAATCGTCACACATTTGGATGTGTTGCTTATGTTTGAGTGTGTGTTCCATCACAAATGTCAGGATTAACTATTGATATTTATTTTCATATAAAAGATTGTTTATTACCATACCATCATTACCAGATGCTTAACAGACTGGACCAAACCAAACCATCTGCTGTTCAATTTTCGAACTTAAATTCAGTCGTTTTATATGTATGTTAATTTGTACACATTGCGTTTGATTTCATCAGTTCGATATCATCAAAGGTCGTGCTTTGGGGGTCCGTGAATGTTTTCAGCAAAAGGCTCGTTTGACATGTTTTAGCAGTTGGCGTTCTACCTTCCATGTGCTCTGTTCCTCAGTTCCAAGACAAACCGTGTTGACAGCTTTTCCCATCGAATGGAATTGCTTTTAAGAGTGTCTGCAGGGTTCTGCAGATCAATTAGATTGTGTTTTCACAAAATACAAAAAAAGTATTGTTTTTGATGGTCAGTGCTCTGAATAAATAAACACGTTGGATCTTTGTGAAAGTAAAAATGAAAGGGTTAGCTAGTTAATTGCTTAGGCAGTGTGTAGACCTTCAAGGTCATGATGCTAGATGGAATGATGACCCTTTAGTCAATAATATTCCTGCAGCTGACGAAGGTTAGGTGCACTGTTAGAAACTCCCTGTAAAAAACTGTAAAATGTCTAAATGCCGCATAGTTACGGTTATTTAAACGGCAAAATACCAAATGTTATTTTACGACAGAAATTCCATACATAATGACAGCTATTTTCTGTATAATTATGCTGCGAATTACGGTCAAACTTTGGTAAAATTACAGTCTTTTGCTATTTTCAATATGTAAAATGCTGCTGAATAAATGTACATTTCTTTAAATTAACTGTCAAATGCTGTTTCTAAGCAATATAATGCCATATTTTAATGGCACATAACAGATAACCTACATAGTCTTACTGCCAAAACATTAGAAAATGAGTGACATTTACATATTATGTATTAGCAGATTTTTACTCTCTTTCTACAAGTATTAAATATGTATTAATCACATTAAACTATTAATAGAACACATTCTACTTCGCTCACATTACAGGCAATTGTTTCACTTTGTCGGTTATGCAGTCAGCTTAATAATCTATAGAATAAGATACATTTGCATTCTGAAATGAATAGAGCATGGTCTTTTTCAGAGTGTTTTCTCATGTGCTGAGAATAAACCGAGTCAATTCAATACAGAACTCCCCTCATACGTCTTTTTAAACCCTTAAAACTTTAAAAACCTCAAAAGTTTTTACTTTTAAGAACGTTATCTTACTTATATTTACATTTGCAAACTGTAAGTCCTAGAGGAGTTCCCTGTAAATTCTATGTATCCTGTCAGCCCCCTAATCTTTTTTAAACATTATTTACTACAAACACAGAGTAATTTATTTCATATGAGCGTGATCTTTTTAATCTACACGTTTGTGATCTAATCTATTTCAGCAAATCAATATGCAATTTGAGTTATGTTGGCACGACACAAAAAACACATATTTGGAGCTTTCCGTGAGTTTTCATGGACCAAATTCTCACATTTGAAGCAGTGTTTCCTTTGGATTTACGGTCATGTACATTGTTGTGGAGACGCTGGGAAAAAAATCTGTGCTATGGTATATTTTAAAAGGAATATACAATCATTAAACATTTAAAATCATTTTAAAACAGAAAAACACTATATAACGTTAGATTTTGATACTGTAATATAAAAAATGTGAACAGGAATTTTACTGTAAATGTTTTTTGTAATTACTTGTGTACTGTATTTTACAGGATGTGGTCGTAAAGTGAAATTAACATCAAACGCCTGTATTTTTTACAGTCAATTTCTGTTAGAAAACTTTTTATTTTTGCAGTGTGGGCAAAGGATGGCAGACAAAATGATTTAAATTATTAAAACTACAAAAAAAGGGTCTTTCTAACATGATAAAGTTTGGTCATGTCTACCAGAAAAAAAAGTACCTGTATTTTTTTGCACTCAAAACATTTTTATAATACTTAATTTTTTGCTGTTAATACATAAACAATTTCCACACATTATTACCTGCGTTTAATATTTGCCGCATAATGTCTACCTTATACATTTTATCCTGCTTAGAAGATACTTTAAATTCAGTAATAAACTTGTTCATCAAAAATAGCATTTATTTCTACTTTTACAAATAGTATTTGTACACAAACTTTGATGTGACAATTAAAAGTATTTTTAAAAGTAGGTTCAGAAAATAGGGTTGCTGGGGTGAGCGGTTTGGTTGCCAGGAAGCCTGTCAGTGATGTCATAAAATGTTGTTACTATCATAACCATAAACAACGCCACATCGTCGTTGCCTTTTCACACACAGTAAAATCCTAAGAGTTAAATTAACTCTACTCGGAGTGTATTTGGTCCCACTCTATATAGAGTTAAACCGACTCTGAGAAAGAGTAATTTAATAATGTATTTTCTTCATGTTTTCCAAATCTGCATGGAAAATGCAAACTAAATATTAACTATTCAGAGAGGGACCAAGTCCACTCCAGAAAGAGTAAAAACAGATAAAAATAGACTGTTTAGTTCAAATAGACTTATTTAAATAACTCTCCTTCAGAGATGGTTTAACTCTATATAGAGTGGGACCAAATACACTCTGAGTAGAGTTAATTTAACTCTTAGGATTTTACTCTGCATTTATTCTTAATGGTTATTATTCGTCAATGCTA
>SRMA01027337.1:244219-312537 GCA_007224835.1 Danionella cerebrum
ACTTGAAGCCATATTATGTAAAATCAACTTGGTGCTTGCTACTGTCCTTTAGTGTTGTTACCATTTCCATATAGAGCAGATGCATTGTCTGGGAGTTTGAAAAAACTAATCCCCTGAAGTGGCAAAAACTAATGCTAACACCTCGTTGGCATTATGGAACAATGCTAAACCTGAGAGTGGGCATATTTGGTTTCCAGCAAAAGTAAACTCAGGTTAAATATATAACTTGATCTTGGTTGGATGATCAACACTCAGCCGTGGTTTCAGCATTTACCACTTTTTTAAGAAAATGGGTTATGAAAAATATTTTCTTATTCATTCACTCTTGTGTGTTTAGGTAAGGTGGCGGGAGACATCTTCCAGGAGAATGCAGTACTGTCAAACCCAGTGGCGGGGCTGGTAATTGGTGTCCTGGTGACAGTACTCGTCCAGAGCTCCTCCACCTCCTCTTCCATTGTGGTCAGCATGGTCTCATCTGGTTGTGAGTCAGCTTTATATCTGACCATTCTCGGAACCCTTTCAGTTCTAAATACTATTCCATTTTCAGATGATTTAAAAATGAACCTATTGTTTTTGATGAATTGTTACGTTGTATTTGTATAGTTGTATCAGGAGCTCAGAGTAGAGCATTAAAAGGCGAAGGTTGAAGTTGATTTTACATGTTAAACATCTTAACCTCATATCTGTACTAATGGTTCCGGGGTTAAAAAAGTTGGCTTAAGATTATTTCTAAACCTATACTACTTTCCAAGCTCTAAATTTATTTTTAAATCGTTATAATTTCAGTGCTGGATGTTAAGTCAGCTGTGCCAATCATCATGGGTGTAAATATTGGCACGTCTGTGACAAACACCATTGTGGCAGTGGTGCAGGCAGGAGATCGCAATGAGTTTCGCAGGTATAATGAAAATAACAAAAATTTTTCCATTCCGATGTTCAATTGAAACTTTAACGCAGGTTGTTTGTTGGAATTTAACATCTGCGTTTCTGGTGCTTCAACTTAGGGCCTTTGCAGGAGCGACTGTGCATGACTTCTTTAACTGGCTGTCGGTCCTAGTGCTCTTACCTCTGGAAGTGGCCTCGGGAATGCTCTTCAAGCTCACCAAACTAATCATTGACTCCTTCAATATCCAGACTGGTGCAGACGCCCCAGACCTGCTGAAAGTCATCACCAAACCACTTACAAAGAACATAATTGAAGTGAGTTTTGTGACTGGCTTAGCTTTGTGATAAAACTGTGTGTATATATAGGGAGCATTGTTAGTTTTGTCTCTTTATAAATGCTGATAAATCCCCAATTATCTTTCTTGATAGAGTCTTGACAGTTGGATCACCATAGAAAAGTCACTGGAAAGCAGTCACCATGGCCTGCTTTAGCCTGCCTTTGGAATCCTGCCAAAATTAGTGTCTTTAAAGGGCACATAGTGTGGTGAAAAAGCTCCCCAGAAACATGTGGAATTGAGACAAATAGAGGCGCACCGTCACAAATCAATAGTAATTGAGAATTCGGCTCGCCCTGAAAGGATGTTCATAGTAGAGAACTTCCCAGTTTGCTGGTCTTTGAATCTCTGGGCATAGTGAAGTCACCTGGTAGAGAATACCGAAGAATTCTCCAGTCATAGAAAATTCCAGTGGTTTCCCCCTCAATGAGTTTCCAGTGTAGTGAACTCCCCAGTCGGACTTTCTTGAAGTCTTTTGTTATAGAAAAGGCCTCCAAGTGGAGTGTCTCAAGAGATTCTCAGTTGATCTGCCCTGAAGTCTGATGAAATCGCCATGAAAAGTAACCAAGTCATGGTGCAGTTGAGAAGTCTCCATTTAGAGTTAATTTGCCCTATTTTTCAGCTGGACATGTCTGTGATTGAAGACATTGCTACTGGAGATCTTAGCGCACGAAACAAAAGCCTGGTGAAGATTTGGTGTCACACACAGAAAATCAAGGTTGGCCATGAAAAAATGTTTGCATTCTTCTTGTAAGTCAAAATTAAGCTGTTAAATCTCCAGGAAATTGTATTCGTCATGCTGGTGGGGAATTTCAAGTGGTTATCTGTTTAAATTCTTCGTTTATCATGTTCTTGATAAACCTGGCTGCACTGTAAGATAACATGTTTTCTTTGTTGCGGTCGAGTACTGATTTGCTGAATAGAACATGGGTTTATCGGTGGTGTGAGGACAATGTTTACTTACGGGTGTTCAAACATGTTCCCTTTTTTAAAAAAATGAACCTTACCGATTTTTTTTCCCGTTCTCAGAACTTGGTGAATGAGACGGTGCCGGGGGTGGAGAACTGTACCTCAGAGGCCCTGTGCTGGGTGGATGGGGACACTGTCTGGACTGAGAAAAACAAAACGGAAATCCTTTACCTGAAAAGGTGTAAGTTTTGCTTTACAAGTAATTAAACTATAATTGAAGCCCCCACCCCTGTGAAGGATGGCATAAATGGAGCATGTAGAGTTCAAATTACTTAGCTTAACGTAGTGTTTGTTTGTTTTTTTATTTATTATCCTGGTAATTAAATGTAGTGTAAAACGATTATTAGCATGTGGTTCTCGCTGTGGATTCAGTAGGTGTATAAAGTGCTAACCACACATCCGCTCTTTGTGATGTGGCTCTAGTAGAAACCAGTCTTGCCTAGTGTTTTTACCACTACTCGTAGTCATCGGGCATAGGTCAATACTAAAGACAAAGACTTCTGTTAAATACTGAGTGGTGCTTGGGCTTCACCCCTCGGCCCGTTCATCTCCTGTGAGTTTTCAATGGGGCTTTTCTTCCACCCAGCTTCAGGCGCTCGAGGCCAGTGCACCTGAACAAAGAAGCTCTGCTCACCAAATCAGTCTGGGAGATTGAAGTCCTGCCCAAGATCTCATGTTGAAATTCCAGCCTGGTGTTGGTTGAGTGGATTTGAGGTTTTAATCGCTCCTCAATGGAAGAATGTGCCTGGATGCAAACAGGGGCTCCTTTCATCGCTGATGGGGAATTAGACTTTGGAAACTTTATAATGCAGAGGCCTTAGGTTTAATCGTTCTAAACAGATCTTTGGAAATGTTAATGTTTATTGTGTTTGTAATCATTTAGAAATGATGGCTTTATTGAACTCTGAGAGCATCAATAGTTTTAGACGGTGGATTCTTTCGATTCATGAGAGGCCAGTCACATGAAAAACCTTGTGGTCTGTCTCCTCAGGTTCCCACATGTTTGTTTGGGCAGATCTGCCAGACCTGGCTGTGGGTTTGATTCTTCTGGCGCTGTCTCTAGTGGTGCTCTGTACCTGCCTCATCCTCATAGTCAAGTTGCTCAACTCCATGCTTAAGGGACAGGTGGCCGTCGCCATTAAAAAGGTGCTGAACACAGGTGAGTTCTCTGCAGAGGTCCGAAATCTAGTTAAAGATCATTGACTTGCCCAACTATATCTTCTAATGAAGAATGATGCTGTTGTCTTAGAATGGTCCTGTGATCAATTAGAACTCCCAAGTCAAGCCGTACTGATTATCTGGGATCAGCTACGCAGCAGCTTTCTAAGGGCTTTGACATGGTGTACATGGACGGGGGCAGACAAGCGCCTCTCTAGTGATCTCATTACACATTTTTACAGTCTCCTGTCGTATGATAGTCGGCACAGGTTGATTCAGTCCTGCTGTCTGATGAGCTGAACAGGAACAGTAAACTCCCGGGCGTCTGAGGGCCGTAGGAGTGTGTCCGTATGGACACGTGCTGCTGGCTTCAGGACACCCGGGCACAAGACGACAATCCCCACACAAACACATCCATTTCAAATTAAAGGATTAAATTTAGAGGTGATTGGGTGTGGCTTATCTCCCATAGCTCATCAATCACTTAGTTAAGGCTCCTCCACACAGATCCAAATTGAGATGCAGGCAAATCTTTGCATGGCATCTCAGCAGGGTGCTTTTTATCTGGGTCGAGGAAATATTAATGCAATGACGCTCTCTGCCTAAAGATGGCGTTTGCGGCACAACAGATGTGCTTCACATTTTTTTTTATCTTTAAGGCGTTATTTGATCTGTTGTTTTCTTCTTCCTGCTCTTTTTGTTTCCTGTGTGAAGTTGCTTTTTCTACAGTTTTCTACATTTTACTCTCTTTCCATTGGCACCACTCGTTCGGTCAGATGTGCGATGTCCCAATGGCGTCCATGGTTTTCAATCGAGGAGAAACTTCGGATTGAAAATTCTGATGTGCGTAGAAGCTTTTAGCCACCCCATCCCTGAATATTACATAATCACTCCCCACTGATTCAGGGGAGTTAAACCTCAATGAGAAAGTTGGGTATTTAAGAAACCGCTATGTAGTTCTCTAATATGGTACATGCAATTGTGATGCAACTACTTGCACAACTTTAACTATGACACCTGTAACACGGGATAAAATCATGTTCTTTGTTAATTTGAAATCATTAGCTTATCCTTCTTCGTTATTCAAGTGTTCCCTACGAGGGTCTTTTGTTTCCTTTTGTGTTTAATAAACTATAAAACATATAGCTTTCAAACCTACAGTTAATTTGGGGGATATTGATGGTTTATTGGGCGGCGCAGTGGGTAGCACTGTGGCATTCCAGTCAGAAGGTTATCACCCAATGTGCGCTGGAAATAGACATCAGCAGACCCCCATGACCCCAAAGAAAGTATTCCCCAAAGGAATAAACGTGTTGGAAAACGAATGAATGATGGTTTATTGCTAGTATGTTGAGAAAATTAGAAAATCTGTTACATGTTAAACAAATAAGAGCAATCAGATCTTAACTTTAAATAGTTTCTTTATCTTGACTTTACATATTCAGAAAAAAAGTGCTATTAATTAATTAACAACAGGACAGTTTTTTTTTTTATCCTGCTCAGAAATCTAGATTATCTTAGAGCTGGCTACACAGAAAGTGTACTACATCTAATGCCAATATAACGCATTGGTTTTCATGCAAATTCTTCTGGGCTTTCACTTCAGAGAATGAATATAAAACGTTTTCAGGCGTGGTTTCTGAATTAACTGAAGACTATGGTTCTCTGTTTTATTAGACTTCCCTTTCCCATTCGCTTGGGTCACTGGGTACCTTGCCATTCTTGTTGGTGCTGGAATGACCTTTATTGTTCAGAGCAGCTCTGTCTTTACCTCCGCCATCACCCCTCTTGTTGGTGAGTAGAGCGACACAGTGTTCCCAAATTTGTTTTGATTTTGCATCTGATATTGTTTTCCCACTTTAATAAAGTGTGTATTTCTCTTTTTTCAGGGATTGGGGTGATAAGCCTTGAGAGGGCGTATCCTTTAACACTGGGCTCCAACATTGGCACAACCACCACTGCCATCTTGGCAGCAATGGCCAGTCCTGGAGATAAGCTGGCAAATTCTCTGCAGGTTTGGGCTTGAAAAATAACATATGATTTCTTCTTCTGAAATTATGCTATTTAACTAAATATAAACTTTTTTTAAATTAAACTGCAGTAAAAAAATTAAGCTATTTAATGTGATGTATAAGCAAAAAAACAGCTCTGAATGTTCATACATTGTGCTTCCTTTGCAGATTTCTCTTTGCCATTTCTTTTTCAACATCGCTGGCATCCTTCTCTGGTACCCGATCCCCTTCACACGGTTGCCCATCCGACTGGCCAAGGCTCTGGGTAACCTCACATCAAAGTATCGCTGGTTCGCAGGACTATACCTGCTCCTCTGTTTCCTGCTCTTTCCTCTCTCAGTGCTGGGACTCTCCATCGCTGGTTGGCAGGTGCTGGTGGGCGTTAGCGTGCCAGTCCTGGCTCTCCTGCTGTTTGTTATTGTTATTAACTTTATGCAAAAGCACTGCTTGCGGTTCCTGCCCTCGCTCTTGCACAGCTGGGAGTTTCTACCCAAAGCGATGCATTCACTGGAGCCCTGGGACCGGGTTGTGACTTCTGGCCAGAGCTTTTGCAGGACACGTTGCTGCTGCTGCTGCTGCTGCTGTCAGTGCCAGTGCTGCAAGGAGGAAGAAGAGGAGGCCCTGGACGCCAAAGAGAGACGTCTGGAGATGTACGATAACCCTGCTCTCTTTTTGGAGGATGAGAGCAAAGTAACTGCTACACACTTATAATTATTTCTCAAAGACTTATTCGTTTTGTACATTGGTAACTGTGGTGCTTAGTTGTCCAAGCCTATCAGCGGAAAGGCTTAAAGCCTCAGCAAAGGACTTTGTCATGATGACTCTCCGTTGACTCACCCCCCAAAAATTTTTCTACGTCTTGGATTGGGGACAAACCCAAAAAGAACCAATCTGGCAAGTGTTAAAAGTACAAATGCTGTGCTATTGATGTCAGTGCATTTAAAATCTTAACAGATTTTCACAACAACTCTCAAATTAGCCAATAGTGGCACTTCCTGCCCCTTTTTACATTACTTATAGCCCTCTATCGCAGCTAACTCAAAATTCAGGCAAGACACACCCATCTGAAGTTTTGTGTGAGAATGCGCCTTGAAAAACCATGGATGCTACCCGGAGCTCACAAATCTTACCAAACGAGTGGTGCCAATGAACTTTTGCACCAGTTTTTTGCAATAATGACCAATGAATGCTGGGTATGATTTAAAAGAGGCACTCAATGGTGCAAATCTTAATTCGTTTTGGTGTGTAGGCCTTCCAAATGTGTGAGGGAAATCCAGATCATTTGCGCCTACCCTGTACTATGTGGATCAACATTACTATTTAGCACAGTATGCAATAACACATTGAAATCTTATTTTATTCTCCCCAAAGATGGCAGTGTTTGGAAAATTCATGATGGTGGTTTAGTGGAAACTTTCATTTAAAACACTGCAATTGTTTTAATGGAGTTTAATATCAAGACTACCGCATGAAATGTACAACCTGGCAAACATTCGTACCATCTAGAAGCTGTTTTAATTACATGTCGTGATGAGTAAGTCGATTAATATGAATGTTTCATTTTTTGTTCATTTTCATCTAAATTTTTGTCTTTTCTCATAATATCATATTTCACCTGAACAATACATTTTTTAATCCGGACACCCT
Organism: Danionella cerebrum; assembly: GCA_007224835.1. NCBI lineage: Eukaryota > Metazoa > Chordata > Actinopteri > Cypriniformes > Danionidae > Danionella > Danionella cerebrum. Next base: position 251,226 of record SRMA01027337.1, read on the forward strand.
TTCTATTAAACTTACTTTATATGAGTGAACGTTCAATGTTTGTAAATCTCATATTTGTGTTTCAATTAACATTTTGAAGAGTTTCATATTGCATTTATTTTTTTATCTTCGTAAAATGTGTACGATTTGTAAAGGTCAGGTATTTTTAGATGCAAGATATTGTCAAATAAATATGTTAAACCTTTTACTAAATGCAAGGCTTTTTGAAATTATTTGATTATATTTACAATCTTCTTGAGTCTATGGATATAAATCGGCGAGAGGGAACCTTGACACGCCTGTATTGTACAATCTAGAGTCCACATGAATTCTTTTTCCAAGGCCGGAATATTTATGTGTTCCTTATCTCCTTATTTGCCAAGTCAGTGGTGCTCTATTTACTTTTCTGAATTTCTGGAAGTCTAATAATCTTATCAGAGTGTGGTTAAAGTCGTTTATCACGAGACGAGTGACACACTGCTCCTGAAACCTTGTTGTACACGAAACGTGGATAACAGATGAAAGTTCAGCTCTAATCCTGAAGGTAAGGAAATATTAGTTCACTGTGTAAACGGGGAAAAGATGAAAGCTCGCAATGGAGTCGAAATTAATCTCACAGAAATCCCGTTTTGAAGTTGCTCTTTAGACCACTTTGGTAACTTCCGCTCTCCGCACCAGAAGGTGGCAGCAGTTCCATGGCGAGATTATTCGATTTATGAAACGCTGAATAGTATGTTAAAAAAAAAAACAAAGTTTATTCAGTTTGCTAAAATTTCAATCGATAAAAAGTTAGATAGCAGGAAAGAAACGCCCGGTCAGTTTTCTTCCTTGTTTTAAAGTTGTCCGAACCTTTGTCATTAAATAGATAACTCCGTAGGTATATTTTACTTAGTGAAAGTTTATTCTTACTTTTTCAAATCATCAGAAAAAAAATATGATTTCAGAACTTGGCGTTAATGTGTATACTCCTTTTAAAATATACGAATTTGTTCAGTGAACAAAATTTGTCACAATGCTGAGTTTTTACCTCCATAACATAAAATTAAGGTTAATCTAACTTAAATCTTAGGATGCGCAAAAGTTATACACCCCACAACAAAAACTACAACATCTAGTATTTTGTATGAGCACCATGATCTTTAAGGACAACACCATCTCTTCTAGGCATGGCAAGAACAAGTTAGCAACACATTGCGGCATCTATCTTTTTCCATTCTTCATAGAGAAGCTCTTTTAGAAGCTGGATGGAGAGTGAATTCCCCACAGGTATTCAATTTGGTTCAGATTAGTAGACATTCAATCATCTTCACCCTGTTCTTCTTCATAAATGCAACAGTAGCTTTAGATGTGTGTTTTAGATCATTGTCATGTTGGAAAATTACACGACCAAGTGCACGAACTGATCTCCTACTTCAGTTTAGAGCAGTAGGTACATTGATGAGTTCATGATGCCATCATTGAAATCCAGCTCCAGCAGCTCTCATGAAACCCCACATAATGACGCTGCCACCACCACGTTTCACTGTAGACACCATGCATTTTTCTTTGAAATCCTCATCTCTACGACCTTGTACAGTTTAAAAACCATTTCTTCCAAATCCAGTGATCTTTGTCTCATCACAACAGAGTACAGAGTCCCAGTAGTCTTCCGTGGATGGCCCGAACATCTTTGTAAGATGATTGCAGTTTCGACTTTCCTACATTTTTTGTATCACTTTAGCTACAGTACTTGTATTGATATTTAAAGCTTTGCTGATCTTCCTGTATACCTCACCTTTTTGTGTATAGAAGTGATCTTTCTCAGATTTTGTGATATTTTTCTTCCATGGGGAGCCATTGCTGCTGTTGAATCTGAAAGGAAACTAAAGATTTTCTGATAAATGTACTAGGAAGTATTCATTTATGCTAAGCACTGTACATGTAGTACTCATGTCCATAATTACGATTAGACTGCAAAGGTCTCCTGGATGTGCAAACTTCACAAATAATACATTTGATTACATCTATATATTAACATTGGTTTTCATTTTATTAGATTTACTGCAAAACAGCTTGCAACTTTGTTCAAAGGGTTTTGTACCCTCCTGATCTCCTTTTTAGAGCAGATGAGATATGAAGAGGGTGCAGAGGAAGCATGCACACACTCCCGTCACTGTAAGGAGTGCGTCCGAGGTCTCCTGCAATGATGGATGTGAGGGTGATCTTGTAGACCAGTGAATCTGCTGCTGTTGAGAGGTGCTCTCTGGTCGACTGTTCCTGGTTTCTTGTCCTGTTAGCGCTGATGCATTATTTCTTTCTGATGACTGATTGGATGAAGAATAGTGTGCTGTAGATTAAAAAGGCAAACCATTAAATTAGACGAAATTTTATATTTTATTAAATCACTCACTAATCAATCATTTGTACTCAATCGTCACTTGTTTTTCTTAGATAACATTTTTTTTTACATTGGCAGGAATCTATTGTTGCTGGTGTGGCTCAAGGAACTGGAGACCAATGGAAGAACCATTGAGTAGTGCACTAGTAAGGTGATAAACAAGTTTTACCATGAAGAGTGCGCAGCAGCTCAGTGAATATGAAGAATACAAAAGCAGCAGTGATGCCACAAGCCAAAGCAAGCTGAAGAGAACTGTGACTGAAGCCTCTCCAGGCTCGAACCAGCCCAATGCTCCACAGGACCAGAGAACAGGGGGTCAGGTCACCCTCTTCCAACTCCCGGCATCTACACAGACAGATGTCATATTCAGAAGATATACACTGGACACCAGGCCAGCATGAAATGTTCTACGAGACATTTTTTTTATAGAGCTGCAGAGAAAGAATTAATAATGTTTTTTTTACTGATAGTTTGAAACATCTTCTATTTAGACAATTGTAGTGATATTTAGAGTCTGCAATTCGTATATTAAAAACGTCTTTTGTATTGTTATTCAGAATCAGAAAAAACCTTTATTTACGAAAATGGTAACTGTGCAGATTTTGGAGTCTGCAAGACATTTATTTTGCAAATGGTAAATGTATTAGAATTTCATGTCTGAAAGCCTTTTTGTAAAATAATAATTGTATTGATATTTAGAGTCTGAAACATCTTTTATTTAGAACATAGTAAATGCGTTGATATTTAGATTGTGAACGTCTTTTATTTTGTAAATGTCCGTTGTGTTGGTATTCCGAGTCATAAAACATTTTTAATTTAAAATAATAATTATATTGATATTTAGAGTCTGAAAATTTTCTTATTAAAGATAATGGGAATTGTACAGATTTTGGAGTCTGCAAGTCTTTTATTTTACAAATGGTAATCGTATTGATATTTAGATTGTGAAAGTCTTTTATTTTACAAATGGTAATCGTATTGATATTTAGATTGTGAAAGTCTTTTATTTTACAAATGGTAATCGTATTGATATTTAGATTGTGAGTCTTTTATTTTACAAATGGTAATCGTATTGATATTTAGATTGTGAAAGTCTTTTGTTTTACAAATGGTAATCGTATTGATATTTAGATTGTGAAAGTCTTTTATTTCACAAATGGTAATCGTATTGATATTTAGATTGTGAAAGTCTTTTATTTTACAAATGGTAATCGTATTGATATTTAGATTGTGAAAGTCTTTTATTTTACAAATGGTAATCGTATTGATATTTAGATTGTGAAAGTCTTTTGTTTTACAAATGGTAATCGTATTGATATTTAGATTGTGAAAGTCTTTTATTTTACAAATGGTAATCGTATTGATATTTAGATTGTGAAAGTCTTTTATTTTACAAATGGTAGTCGTATTGATATTTAGATTGTGAAAGTCTTTTATTTTACAAATGGTAATCGTATTGATATTTAGATTGTGAAAGTCTTTTATTTTACAAATGGTAAAATGACAGTTGTATTGGTATTAAGAGTTTGAAATATTTTTATTTTGAAAATAACAATTGTATTGCTATTTTTAGAGTCTTTTGTGTTTTCAAAAAGTTTTATTATGAAAATGGCTGTGGTACAGATTTTTTAGATATACTAAAAAAAAACTTATTTACAAAAGGAAGAGCAATGTAAAGCTTTCAAACCTGATTAATAGTTGCTCTGCAGGGCTGTGGTTGACATCGGCTGTTACAATCCCCATCTGAAGGAACGTGGAGTCAGGAATTTCAAAACATTCTTCGATCAGCATGGCCAGATTGAAGAGCCCCTATAGAATCACAAGGCACAAAGTGTAAATTTAACATTTTTTCTCTCTGACCAAGGCCTGTTCAATTGTGAGTAAACATTGCTGTAGAAAGATCCCCTGCCTAGCGCCTCTTTGATATTGATTCTGTTGATATTAGCATTAATCCACCAAACCTAACAATATGACAGTCGTAAACACGTTTATTTATGTCGCATTAATGTCCAATCACAGTGTGGTTTTGCGAAATTGTTAAAAAAGTATCATATAAATAGTATCAATTATAAAAAGTATAATTCTTCCTTCATACACAGCATTTTTGATGAAGGGAACCATGCACGTTTGATTCTGGAGAAAGGCACCATTGCAGAACCTGATCGATAAATGTTTTTACTATTTTTTTTTGTAGAGAGGCGAGCACCTGTGGTAGTAGAAATGATCACGTAGTCATTGTAATGTACCAAGATCACATTCAACTTCGAACATTCTCCCCCTATTACATTTGGGGAAGGAACAGGGCACCAACGGTAGCAAATAAATGGAAATTTTACTTGACTTTGCGCCTTGTTTCTGCACCACAATATATGCAGTTTGCGGATTGTCCTCCTACTGTTAACAATGATCACCATAGACCGTAATTAAAAGGGCCACGATACACAGGATATAAACATGATATTTTTTTGAGATTTACGGTACATGCTCTGAACATTAAGACAATGTTATTGCCTGTTACATTTAATTGTAGGTAAAACTGGGTAATTTCCATCTTTTGTTTATGATTACTCAAAGAAAATGATCAGGATGTGATGTATTTTTATTCTTATACGGCTTCTATGGCTCATCAATATTTTAACTATTCACATCTATTATCCCATGAGAAGATGCTGTGTATTAATTATTACTGACGACTAACTCTACGTCCTGTCAAGTTTCAAGAGCGCGCAGTAGTTTGGAGTTCAATGGTTCACAAATGTTTGCTTCCATGGTTCAAGGGTGCTTTTGCCATGATGAAGTCAATTGCCTAAACTCTGGCTTTGTTTTGAGCAGTTGGGTGGTTGGTCACCAACCGACATGTCGCAACTATGGATTTGTAGCAAGCATTTTCCTCGAGAAAGCTGGAGAACTGGAGAATGGTGGACCTGGGCATTGAAATATTACCTTTTCACTTATATACTTATATGGACTTATATATTTCAGTTCGGGTATGTGTGCCTTTTATTGGCTGTTAGGAAGCACTTGTCTCTTTCCACCAAGCCACACCCACACCCCAACCAAGATGGGAAAGCATCTGTGCAATCCTCCTTTTTTGTACACCATTTATATGCAAATTGTGTCCCTTGCATTTCGTTAATTTAATTTTTAAAAGCTCATTTTTGGAGGGGATTTTGCCTTTAACTAGAACTAGTGATTAGACAGGAACAGAAGCAGGTAGAGAGAGTGGGAAGGATGGGAAATGACAACAGGATCAGGACTGTATTCAACGCAACGACCACTGGGCTGGATGACCACGCCCCCTTTACTTAGGTTTTTTTAAAAGAGGTGTGAGAGCACACTTGTTGTGACCCTTTCAGGCCCAGTCTACAAGTACCTTTTTTATATAAACAACCACACGTAACGACAGCAACATAGAGTTTTTTTGTGTTCGGTGGGTGTCAATGATGTCATGCTTTGTCATTGCTGTGTTTACAAACAGGAAACGTCGAGGCAGCCGAAGCGAGGACTATTTTGCTGTTTATTCTGCTACCTTTGTTTGTGCAGTGCTTAATAATAATTTTAAAAACACCATGAATTGACTGGCACTGGTTGGTTCAGTAACATTTTTTTGGATTTTTTTTGTACACTGTGTGAGAAAAATTTTCAAAGAAACCCTGGCATCTAACAGGATAAAAAGCTCATACGTGTACTGGTTATGAATAATGCAGACTGCCAATTTGTTCCATCTTTGTGACAACGGTAAGATTAAAGACAAATTTAAAATATTTGTTACATTTTAGTGTGAGGTCCCACTTCACTCTCTATCTTGGGTAAGTCTATCTCTATCTAACCGTGAGTGTCTGAGTGTAACTGTTACTTGAGGGCTCCCATGACGAGCTGCTACACTGTACATTTCAATCATCTTAACCGTATCCCCCTGCTCTCGGTAATAGTCTCCCATCTGTAACAAACCTGTAGAATACAGCAAAACAGATTCCGGTAAATGAGAGGAAAGTGTGTAAAGTTTTTGATTGTTGTAAAGCATGAAAAAAATTCTCACCAGTTTCTTGAGGGACGTGATTGTAGGTGGAGAGGTTGTGATAACGCAACTGACAGACAGAACTATGACCTAACAGCTAGAAACACACAAGAAACGGTGGTAAAAGAGGATGAAAGAAGAGGCGTGAATCCTAAAGTTACTGTTAGATGAGACTGGTCACCTGACACAGATGGGCGGAGTTTAGCTGTGCCACAGCAAAACCGGTTTCTGCTAGCATGGCGTATTTCACTAGCGCTTCATCCCTTAAATAAGCAGCAGACAACACTCAAACACATAGTGTTGATGGATAAAGGAAAGAAGGGATTGACTGGAACAGAATTGAGGGTCAAAAGACGAAGGTAGATGGAGACTGGAAGTGAAAAACAGTTAAATACCTGTGAGTCTCAGCAGGGTGAGATAATAATGAGATGCCAGGGCATTGCACGAAAATAGGCGTGTACGTTTGTGCTTCAGACAGTAGTGTCGAAAAGGAGGGTTGCTACGATATCGACTTTATTAATTACAGTCTCTTGTAATCATCTGGTGATCATTGTTAACAGCAGGAACACAATCAAACAGCTTCAGATAATGTGTTCCTGAAGTAACGTTCCTGAAATTACTACCGTTGATGAAATTATCGCTTACCAAGCTCAAGTTTTGACTGTCTTTGATTTATTGCCTTTTCACAAAGCAGCGTAGTAATTACACGAATAAATGTCTGGTATATTTGTAGTTTTTATAAAAAATGCTTACCTGATCAGGTTTTCTTTTGAACAAACATGCGCTGTGTATAAATGAAAACAAAACCGTTTATGCTGTTTGAAAAAACCAATTCGATATGGCAGTGCGAAACTCTTTTTCATTGGCACCACTCGTTCGGTCAGATATGTGAGCTCCCGTGGGCGTTCATAGTTTTTGATCGAGGCGCTTTGAAAATTCGGATCAGTGTGTAGAGGCCTTTACTCTGTTTTTCAAGTTCCCTCTATAGAAATATCTGAGTTAACAGAGGAGATAATGAAGCGTGGACCGGACAGACAATGAAGAGTTGACTAAAGAAGGAAAGGGCCACGACGGGAAAAAACAAAGTTAGTTGGAGGAATGGCCAATGCATGTAATTTGTAATGTATGACAACATTGTCGTAAGTTGTGTTCGTTGTGTTCAGCTCTGGTTTGTTCCTTTTACTGAACTACCTAAATGTGTATGATAACTATTGATTTATTGTAACTATTTCAACCAATAGTTCCTTTTAAACTAAGTTGTAATTAAGCAAAGTGAAAGGATGCATACATGTCTTCATTTAACGTAGTCAAGTGTAACCAGTAACATAACAATACTTTGTTTACAGTAGGAAAACTGAATTTAAAACGGTAGAAATACACCTTATCTTTGATTTACTACAGTGTTGTCGCAGTCCGGTGGTCGAAAAGAAAACAAATCCTGTACCCAACCGTTGGTGAAATGTCTATGGACTACAAGCGATTTGTAATTTTTAAATTGTTCTGATGTTTATGCACTAATCCCGTAAACAAGACGTTGTTGGAGGCAGGTGTGCGAGGTCTGCGTTCCAACTTTTCCTGAGAGCTTGATGTCTAAGTAATGGCAATTTGTCAATATCACCCTCCATTGTATCTTTTCGTGACAGTACATAACACACTCTAGTTGCTTGTGCGTATCCTGTTTCAAACTAAATATTCAAAATGTAAATCATTCAAGCAATGTACTGTAGCGCCAACGGTGAAAACTGTCCAAGTTATCCCTCCAAAATGGCGCATGAGTGACGTCAACAAAAGCCATGTGACTGATAGACCGATAGACAAGACATCAACTTGATTAGTTACTGGGGAGGGACGGAGACAATAGTTGAAAAAGTTCAGAGTATTTAGAACAAGGAGGATGATTTGGTGGAATTGTTGAAATGAGGATCAGGATGGGTCTCTCACCATGATCCTTTCTGATAGGTCTGCAGAGCATCTTTGAGAACAAGGCCCAGGTTTCCATTGGTCTCACTCACCTGCTTCAGCAATCTGAGGGACCACATACACACCACATCATCAAAACAATACCAAAGCTCAGAAGCTTTGTTTGAATGCCAACACATGCCAAAATGAGGATATTGAGTCATACCCCACAGCTTTATCTGGGTCTCTGGGTACTCCTGATACATCTCCAGTGGAGAGGAAAGATGCTGATTCTATTGCACCGTCCACATGACCCAAATGAGCTGCACGCAGGAAGTAGTGGAATGCACCACTCTGAAAAAAGGGCGCATTAGAGTTTTATACATGAAATATGCACACTTTATTGGTTTTAATGCGCCTTTAATGGAGCAAAACCATTGAAATCAAGGTTCCAATATGTTTTTTTTTATAATAGAACAATAAATGTCAATATGTTTTCCCTGTAGAACAAAATGTCTTTGGAATGATTTGAATAAAAGGAACATATTATGCAAAAGCATTTTTGGAGCTTTCTAAAATGTTTCAGTGTTGTTCCGTCATGTCTGAAGAATTTACAGTCATTAATGTATGATTTTGTAATTCTCTACAGTGATACCTCGAGATACAAAATCAATAGAGTTGTGACGTTCGCGAACGAATCGAATCTTTTGATCGGCTCATTTGGTCGGGAGTCACATTTGGTCGGGAGCCGTTCTCCTCTGGGGGGAGGGGGGATAAAGGTATACCTCTAAAAGCAGGTAGCTGGAACAGTGGCAACCCCACAGTAGACGCTGTCATGGAGGTGCGGGTGTACTTGGAGGAGCCACTTGTTCCTAAGAATGAAGACCCTATGAAGTGGTGGGAAAGTCTGGTACCTGTGTATCCAGGGCTTAGCAAACTAGTGGCTAAGAAGCTTTGTGTTGTGGCCTGATCAGTGCCTTCAGAAAGAATTTACTCCTAAACATACAAATACTAAGAGAGAGAAGAAATCACCTCAACCTTTCCAAAGTGAGAGCACTAGTGTTTCTCAATTCAAATTTGCAGAAAGAAAAGAAGGAGAGAGCCATAAAAACTGGAACTGTTTTATTTTTTTGGAAATAGTAGTAGGTAATTTATTTTGTTTGGACTTACTTTGTTATTGTGTTTATATAGTTTTAAAAATATTGTTTAGAGTTTTTCCGAATGTTAAAAATTTATTTTTTAACATTTACCTTTAGTAAATTTTCCTACTAAAGGTTTTTTGCGTGAAACTTCATAAAAGCCTGCTTTGTTCTTTGTGTATTTATAAGTATTTAGGTGTTGCATTAAATAAAAGTCAAAGTAGTTTTACACACATACGTTTTATACAAAGGGTACATAGTGATCTCACTGTCATCTCAGTAATATGGTAGTGTCTCAGTAATATCCACGTGTGTCAAATGAAGCAATAATCAACTCAAGTATTGGTAAAAAAAAAATAATTAGAAATAAAATAATTAACCACATGCTGGTTTCTTAAAAGTAAAAAACATATATAAAAGGAGCCAAATGAGCCAGTTTTTTGAACAGCTCTTTAAAGTGAACGGATCCCAAAGATCCGGCTCCCTCCAAAGAGCCATTACATCCCATCACTAGAAATGAATTCGTTCCAGGGTGGCGTTCATATATCAAATTCTTTGCATGTCGAAGCAAGTTTTACATGTTCACATAATCCATGCAATGGCTCTCAAAAACAACAGTATAAATTGAAAAAAGAATGGAAACCAGAGAAAAATCAAGTACATTTTTTCAATACTTAAATCTACACATTGTTAATGGTCATATTTTTCGGATTGTGTTTTTAGTATTTTTTTGTTTCCTGAAGCAAAATACTTTTCGAGAGACCCTTTGTATCTTGGATCCTAAAGTGAAGCATTCGTATCTCAAGGTACCACGGTATTTGTCTCTGGTGTCTTTGGACATCTCTTTAGTTTTGGTGATGGTAGTAGTTGAGGTGTTACTGATTGTCCGGGGTGAACAGGTGTCTTTATGCAGATAACGATCTCAACCAGGTGCATCTAATTTAGGATAATTAATGGAGTGGAGGTGGATTTTTTTAAGGTGGACTAACAGGTCTTTGAGGGTAAGAATTCTAGCTGATAGACAGGTGTTCAAATACTTATTTCCCACTGTATCACACAAATAAATAGTTACATTGTGAAAAAAAAAAATCATACATCATGATTCCTGGATTTTTCTTTTTAGATCAAGTCTCTCAGAGTGGACGTGCACCTATGCTGAAAATTTCAGACCCCTCCGTGATTTCTAAGTGGGAGAACAAAATAGCAGGGTGTTCAAATACTTATTTCCCTCACTGTAGCTCACAAGTGAAAAATTAACAACATGCTAATTACCAAATATAAACCACCAGAAGGAGTCTGTGTGGTTCTTTTTTTAGTATGGAGCAGAACATTGCAGAGTTCATGATTACACAAAATGAAATGCAGCTCCCAAACACCAAAAGCCCCATGTAATGACACTGCCACCACCATTTTTAACTGTAGGTACCAGGATTTTTTTTTAAAATCACCTTTACAATGCCATACAGTTTTAAAAACCATCAGTTCCAAAAATACTGATCTTTGTCTTATCACTCTACAGTATAGAATCCTAGTAGTTTTCATCTTTATCAGCCAGGGCAAATTCTAGGTGTGCTTTTTTTGTGCCTGGGCTTTAGGAGAGCCTTTCCTTAGTAGGCAATGCCCATGCATGCTATTCCTCTGTATTCTTCACGGGAAACGCTTTCTACTGCTTTAGCTAACTGCAGTGAATTTGCCTGGATTTTCTTTACCCTTTCTCATCAGAAGACACTCCTGTCGAGATGTTAACTCTTGTGGACGACCTGGAGGTCTCTGTGAGATGGTTGATCTTCCATCTTTCTTAAATGTTTGGATAACTTTTGCCACAGTATTTTGACTGATGTGTAAACCTTTGTTGATCTTCTAGTAGCTCTCTCTGTTTTTGTGTAAAGAAATGATTAAGAGATTTTGTAACATTTTTCTTCCATGGGGAGTCACTGCTGACAGCATGAAATGGGAGGGGCTTTTCTTTTTGTTAAATAATGCTCTTTTATAGTCACCTGTCGGCTGGACACCCGTGGTTGTGAATTTTCTCCAAAGACTATAATTGGGGTGTACCCATTTTTGCAAGATGGGCTTGAATGAATTTGTCAATGAACAAATCTTTTTTGCAATCAATGGCCCACATCTTTGGGAGTAGTTTTTAGTATAGTTTCTCATAGAAATGGTTGATTCTGAAAGGAATATAAAGGTTGTTAAAAAAATACATCCGCTTGATCCCCCTTGATTGAGGGGCATGGTGGAAGCAAGAGGTGGGCGGAACACAGGTAAACTGCACATTTGGGAAAGCTGATTCAGAGATGTTGTTTATGGTAAAAATTGCCTTTCGAAAGTTCTAAAAGGCGCAAATGCTTGTTTAGAAGGGTCCAACTTCTAAATGCATTGAAAGTGGCTTAATATACAAGTTTCCTACAGTTCTGAGAAAACATGAGGGTTGGTAATTGATGAAGATTTTCACTGTGAATCTTCTCACCTCATTCCTTTCTGGTTTATCAGGATTAGCACCGTTTAACTTGTAGACCCCCACATTGAAAAGTCCATCACGACTGCCATTCTGAGCTGCCAACTCAAAGAACTCCATGGCTTTCCTTCCATCCTTTACGATTGAACTGTAATACCAGCCGAGTCCGTTCAAAGCTTCAACAAAACCCTGAGGAAAATGCACATGATTTCTCACATTTAATACAAAAAGTTACTGTTTAAAACTGATTTTGTTCAAAACAGAAAAAAGCAGGTAGGTAGGTGTAGCACAGTAAACATATTTAATATTTTTAACCATTCACACATTTCAGCTAGAGTTTTACTTGCATGTTTAATGAACCAAAACAAGAAAATTATTTTGTTAATGAAGTTTTTTCAATGTATAGTGCTTTTTCAACATTTCTGAAACTCAAGAATCAATCAGTTTTGTATAAACATGAAGTATTAACATGTTTCGATATATTTTTGGGGAAAAAGTGAGTGCACCGCGCACATTTCTGCAATTATTTATTGATCTGTTTTCATAGAACACTGGAGAAATGACTCAATTTGACACAATGAAAAATAGTCAGTGTAAACATTTGTATAGCAGTGAAAATGTATTAAAATACAGTCAATAATAGCTGAACCCCTGGAAACAAAAGTGAGTACACCCCAAGTGAAAATGTGAAATGTCAATATTTTGTGTGGCCTTGAGTTCACCAGAGCTTCATAGGCTGCCCATGGGATCCTCTTCCACTCCTCCATCACACCATCACGGACGTGGTGGACATTTGACACCTTGTGCTCCTCCACCTTCCTTCCTTTCCAGGATGCCCCAGAGGTGCTCTATGAGGTTTAGGTCTGTAGACATGCTTGGCCAGTCCATCGCCTTTACCCTCAGCCTTTTTAGCAAGTTGTTGTCATCTTGGATCATGTGTTTGGGCTCATTATCATGCTTGCACAATGCTCTGCAGCACAGCTTCCTGGAGGGAGGGGATCATGCTATGCTTCAGTATGTCACTGTACACGTTACAATTCAAAGAACTGTAGTTCCTTAAACCCAACGGCACTTATGCAGCTCCAGACCATGACACTCCCACCACCATGTTTGTCACCATCTTAACAAATCAAAGCATCCAAGCTTTCTTAAGCATCATTTTTAGAAGAGGCTTTCTTCTAAGATGACAACCATGCAGAGCCTTTGATGCAGTGTGCCGCATACTCCGCCCCCCCCCCCATCCCTTCAATCACTCCATTAATGCTGGCACTCATCCATCTGTTTTCCAAAGCCAATATTTGAATGTGAAGCGGAGATGACGTGGCCTGTTCTGAGAAGAACCTGTCCCCATAATGCGTTGGATGGTCTCAGAGTGTTCTCTGCAATCTTTTTGTAAAACAACAATATTGAGCTTTCAGTGGCCAGGTTAAGAGAGTGGAAGAGCTTTTATTCCAAATGTTTCTCCTCTGCTATCTAGTGACACCAACAAGGTTTAACATTGATGAGTCACATGACGATTTGTGCTCAATTTATTACATTTTCACTTTGTTGCCAGGGGTTCAGCTATTGTTGAGTGTACTTTTAGTTATTTTACTGGGACAATAAGTGTTTAGTGCTATTCAAACTTTACATAGACTGCTTTTCATTGTGTCAAAGTCATTTCTGCAGTTTTTAATGAAAAGATGTAATATTTTGTGACATACAGTATATTTCCAGAGAGTTATATGTCCCTAAATGGAATTGCGAAGAAAGTTTTGTGTTTCAATTGTGGTAAGTAATTCAGTAATTTTTTAATGTAGTAAACCACACTGTTAAACAATTAAACCAAAGTTTTTAATTGTTAAATATAACAGAAACTGGGTTAAGATTTCCACTTTAAGATTCCAAAGTAAACTTGCCACTGCCAGTTTTGTGAAATACAGTTTTATTCATTCATTCGTCTTAACCGCTTATTCCATTTCGGGTTCACAGTTCACTTTGAAAGGGTGAAAGGGTTGTGAGGTAACAGGGTGGACAGGTCACAACCGGCAACCTTCTAACTGGAAGGCCACAGTGCTACCCACTGTGCAGCCCATAATTCAGTTGTATTCTGTAGCATTTTACAGCATGTTACTGTTGAATAGCGGTTAAAGTTAATAAAACTGATAGGAGCCTCTGCTTCTCCTCGACATCTCTTTAATAATCATGTTTCAGACCTGCTGTCCTTGAAATAATGCTAGATATTCATCCACCATTTTCAGCCATTTGTTTCTATTTGTTTCTAATATGTTATAAAAACCTGGTGAACCATTAGTTTCTTCAGTCTTGCTCTGATTTACTGTGTGGGTGAAAATAATGATTGTAATTTAATCTCATTCATATGTATTTAGATTTTGGAGAGAAGAAATATCTGAGAGGAAAGCAATATGACTGTTTCAAGTGTCCCTTGAATGTAGACCCAAGAACAGTTTCAATCTGCGCTTAAGCTAAAGAATTTAAAAAAATGTTTCCTATAAATTAACAGAGAGAGATTTGATTGGAGGATTACGGAATTATTTGTATTATACCCTTTCAATCAAGACCTTATTACAAAAACTGCGGAAGAGGGAGATCAGAAACTATGCTGACCATGCAGTGAAACATCCCATTTGGGAAATGTTTTTGATTTAATTACTTGATTGTAGAATATAGTTTAGATCAAATTTGTGTTCTCACCATTTCAGCAGCTTTCTCCAGAAGCTCAAACCCAAGTGTTCTGTTCTTCTTCACCCCTGTGCCCTGTTGAACAAAACCAACAATTCGTGTTCTTCAATCCAATCTTCAAAGTATTTAAACAACAACACTGACAACATAGATTTCCTAATGGTGAGATCTTAATCATGGTGGTTTCACTGAGCATCACCTTTAGCAGCAGAATAGCGTAGTCATAAATGGCAACTGGGTCCATCTGCTGAGCGCTCTTGGCATACCACACTGCTGCCGCCTGAAGGTCCTTATCAACGCCGTTACTACCCCACAAGAGCATACGGGCCAGGCTTTTCTGGCAAAAACACAAAAGAGACACCGAAAATCTCTTATACTTCTTCAAGCAACAATTTCGGTCCTTGTTTGGCTTGTGCCAAGTGAGGGCTGAACGGTTTTCATATTGCCCAACAGATCACTGACCGTGGAGTTCACACGACATGACTTTACAATAGGAAAAATTCCAAACAACTATATTTGCAAACTGTGTCTTGCAACTAAACACTCGCGCTAAGTGCCCTGAAAACATCACGAGGTCACGTGTGTAAAACCAGAGCACAAGACCTGGATTATCATGAAAAGTGAGAGTGTGCAAGCTTTTTAAATTTAATTTCTTGGCTCTTTTTTAACCGAAACCATTGCTCTCTATGCCTTGGAAACTCTGTGATAAGTCTGAATCGAATATTCAGCTGGCCATATATCTCAGGACCAATCAGCAACTCTGTCAGATGCATCTTTGATTACTATTCGATTGTTACCTGCTCACATGAGCACAGACTTGCCTGTGATTTCACACTTTTGTTTGTGATTCTCAAAACCTGGCAACTCAAAATCAAAGCTATAATTTTGCATTCGGAACGCGGCGTTAAAGCTCACATACAGGGCTACTACTGGCCAAATGGGTGTAGTAGGTGGAAATGGTGCCCCCAACACTAAATAACCCAGAAATGCTCCAGTAAATTATTCTTAATTTTTGTATTCTGGTAGTCAATAATGCTTACTGTAATAGTCTTTGAATGCCTATAAAAAAAGAGAACTACAACCTGAAAATGTACCCAACACATCCAACACTAAATGTGCTTTTTTCTCTCAAAAATATTAGTAAAATAGTAAAACAGGAAAATATTACTAATACTTGGATTGTAACAGTAAATAATGCTTCCAATAATGATGAAAAGAAGCTTTTAATGCAGTCAAAAATAAAAGAAACTTAGTCCAATACACAATGAGACCCGCATTTTACAAAAAGAAAAGTTTAAGATGGAATAAATAAAATATATTACGGTAAAATAA
The DNA here is from genome assembly GCA_007224835.1 of Danionella cerebrum. Lineage (NCBI taxonomy): Eukaryota > Metazoa > Chordata > Actinopteri > Cypriniformes > Danionidae > Danionella > Danionella cerebrum. The sequence continues at coordinate 267,110 of SRMA01027337.1, forward strand.
TCGGATTCTGACAGTGAATAATACTTACTTTAATGATGTAATGAGTTTTTTAATGTATCATTAAGAGAAAACGAGAAATGAAACTTCAAAGCACAGTAAACAGGTGGACTGTGATTGACTGGCCTGGTGTACCCCCGCCTCTCATCCAATGTGCGCTGGATATAGGCCCCCCGTGACCCCAAAACGGGAATAAAACGGGTTGGAAAATGAATGAATGGACGTTTATCATCAGATATGAACAGACGGAGTACAAAACATGTTCTATGAACCAATATGATTACATCATAACTCAATGAGAGAGAGAGAGAGAGAGAGAGAGAGAGAGAGAGAGAGAGCGCAATGTGAAATATTTGACTTCATGGCAGCATACACACACTGATCATAACTTGAAATTGAAACCTGTCACTAACATAAAGTCCAAACGCATGGATATTAACAATAAATCTAGAGTGAACATTCTTTGAGTGAGGATTTCTTTAAGTAGCGTGAATACAACACAGAAACACAGAAGCGTTGTGTCTTTTTAAAGTGGAACGGTGAGCATCAATAATACGCTGATTCAGCTCGTATTTATGTAATTCTAGAATTTTTTTTATTTTTTGTGAGCAAATGGAATAATGCCACCCCCCTCTGTCAGTTGGTGTCCTACTGCTCACATATCACAATTAATTTTAAGTTGTAGTAAGAAAGCTTGTCATAAATTTAGCATTTGACGCAATATGGTGTGCCTTTGTTACCATTACCATTTTTTAAAGATTGCTTTTTGGCCTTTTTTTGCCTTTATTGACAGGAAAGTATGAAATGACAGAATAACCTCCCTTTTAAAATCAGAAATGAGCACTGAGAATAAAAAAAGGGCCCAGAATAGCAATGTCGCTGTGAACAACTGAACATTCTGGAAAACCCCTGCTAAAAACCCAAAGAGCCAGAAAGCTCTGTTCCTTTTATTAACCATTAGAGATGATGCCAAATAGAGCAGACCTGAGCACCGACGTCTCCTCTCTCAGCTTTGTGTTTCAGATACTGCACAATGTCACCAGATTCACCCATCTGGGCATGCAGCTCGTCCTTACTGCTCAGATGAACATGTTCTGGCAGAATTTGCTGTAGAGGAAATAGACGCGTGTTGAAATACACAATTAGAAAATATGACACTATTTCTTTGCTCGATCCCAACTCACCCTCGAATCATGCAGTTTTTTCCTGTCAATGCTGGTCTGTTTGGCCATATTGGCATAGTACCCATACGCCATGTTCAAGTCTTTGGGAAAGCCATCAATCCCCTGCATGTGCTTGTATCCCAAATGCATGAGAGCACGGCGGTCGTCAGATACCCCGGCTACCAGGCTATAAACATGAGCCTGAGGAAGAAAAACAGCGCGCATATTTAATTCTGTGAACATTTCTGCACAATGTTACTCTACAGAGCCTTCTCAATAAGTTAGCATACTGTGATTAGTTGATTCAGATGATTAGGTTAATAGCTTGCTTAGAGAACCTTTTCATGATATGCTAATGTTTTACATTTTTTTTGTTTTCATGAGCTGTACGCTAAAATCATCAATATTAAAACAATAAAAGGTGTATTAATGTGAACAATAAATAATCAGGGCTTGAGCAGCCTAAACGTGCTCGAAAAGTCACTGAATTTTGCAAACACATCAGAAAGCCTGATTGATTTCTGAGAAGTGGGAGTGGCAAAATCACTCTATAGCACCACCTAATGTGTTTCAGCTTATGTTGTGCTCTCATATGCAAACAAAATTTGGCACACAACTTTGGTAACGAGACTTAAATACAAGTAAATTGGATCACGTTTCCGAACAATTTAGGAAGTCTCAAAAAATGGCCACTTTTGCTCGTGTCATTTTTTAAAAAAACTGTTAATCTATCTGTTAATCCCCCAACTCCATCAGTTTTATGGGATGTGGGATGGGGCATATTAAAATGCGAAGCATTTGTGACTTTGTTAAACAATGCACGCACAGCGACTGTTAAAACTTTAAATTTTGCAGGAATTTGTTGTTAACACAGACATACAATGTCCGATTGGTCCAAAATATACCAACTATGTTAATAGTCCACGTCTGAACACATCACACATTTCTCGTATGGCCGGCAGAGTGAAGCCAAACCTCGGCGATCACTCCATAGTGCTGGTTGCGGAATGATTTTGGGTCTATGCAAGTCTATGGGAAAAATTTTTTCTTTAGAAGTAACATTTATAAAATAATAAGACTCAGAAGCGCCGCCTATGGGTCATGACGCTTTGAGATGGGGTTTTCATTATTTAATGTCCCCGTATCATTAAGTAATTTTAACAATTTTAGCTTAAATATGTCTTTCAAACAAGGATCTTCGTAGGATGCAGTGCAACAAACTGGCCACCGGAAGGTGATGGTGCTAGAGGTGCTCGAGCCTTTTGTTAGCTGCTTTTTGGCAACCCATGGAATTCTGACTTGTCTTTTTAAATCTTCGTGGTGAGAAAACCCTTTAACATTATGCAGTAAGCATTACGCTTATCACAGAAGGGCACTAGAAGCGCTAGGGTGATTGGTTCTTTTCTGTTTGTTCCTCAGTTGTGTAGCTCACTTACTATGGAGCTCAGTGTGCGTTCACTTTGTCTGGTGAACAAAAAGCTTTTCCTGATATCTTTTACAAGGTAGATTTGTAAAATTTGTACACATCAGAATGTTTCTTCTTCTTCTTCCGAGAGAGTAATCATCTTTCCATCTCAACTCAAACAGACGTGAAGCTAAATCTTTTAGCCAGCTCAGTAAATGGTTTAATATATTGATCACTGTCTGAGAACAGCCGCAACTGAATTCCGAATATCAGCAAAATCACTCAGCCCTAAAAAATCTGAGAGGCATCTAATGAATGACGGCCAGAAAGTAGGCGTTGACGAAGACACAGTATGAGGAGATGAACCGAAGTGAACAGACTGAATAAAATCACTGTTTGTACATACAGAACATTCAAGGTTTTCAGCTTTTCTGACCTGTTCTATGTTCACAGGGCTTCCAAGGCCAGCCAGCAGCAGGGTGGTGAGTAAAAGAGAAGAGCTGTGATGACCCCAGCAAGAGGACAGTTGAAGACGAGCGATTGCTGGAGAGACAACGTCCCATCTATCCTCAGACTGGCCTGCTTCAGTAATGAGTTTTAACGCATCCCAGAAGAGCTCTTCAGAAAGGGTTGGTAAACCTCTAGCACTCATGTCTTTTCCTGAAGGAAAGAAAAATGGTTCAACAACCCAGAACTTAAAGGGGTCATGAACAGGACATTTTGAGTTATAAGATACAGTTCCATCATAGGTTTCAGTTTTAATCAATGCTTTTATTAATGCCAGCAATGAAGTGACCCAGGTAACAGATGTGGGTCTGAATGGACCCCACTAAACACACAGCTCTCCCAAAAATCTGTTTCTTAAGATGAACTATATCCAGCTACAAAACAACAGTTGTACCTACAATCAGAGCCTAATCTAAAAAAGGCTGGTTTAAAAGGAGCAAGCCAGTGTATGGAAACGCTCTATTTTAGAAAAAGCTCAATTTTATTTTCATGTTCTATTTATCCAAAGACTCTTTGGAAAAAAACAAAGGACAATTGGACAGTGGTTTTGCTGAAAGATTGGTGAGAAGCAGAGCTGCGCACATAAGAATAAACGTGGAGGTAGTGTCTTTCTAGTCCATTTATGTGTTGTTTTTCTGTCATTAATGTTTTTCTGCCAGCGATGGAGTGACCTTTATACTCAGGTAAAAGCTGTTTGTGCTGTTCTCTGAAGGGAGTAGTACACACCAATTTCTCAAATGGAATAGTCTTCACTTCTAAAACAAGAATGGACTGTTGAGTTTTACATGAAAGTTATCTGTTTCTCGCAATTTTGAGCCTTTTATCGGCTGCACAAATGTGATGCTCCAGATACTCAACCTGTTCAAAGGAAGGTCAGTTTTATAGCTTCTCTAAGCAGCTAAACTCTTTACAGCAGTGCTAACATGATTGCACAAGCGCTTTCTAATTGTCCATTAGCTTCTGCCACAATGAGAAATACATTGTACCATTAGACACTAAAGTGAAAGTCGTGGGCCATATACATCTATGTAGCTATTGCACCAATAACCAGACATTTGTGGAATATTGAAAAAATAAATTTAACGATAGGAAAATTTGATGACAAGAGAAGTTGATAGAGAGAAGTGGATAGTTGGGAAATGATGATGGGTATGACACACTGAGGTTTTTAACAGATTCTAGTGATGTTATAATCAAAGTCTTTGTCAAAAGTATATTAATAGCTACCCTGAGATTTTGTCCAATGACTTGGTGAATCACACAATCATGAAAGATTGTGATCCTGAAACAACTGTAGTCTTTCACCGAATTTGAGCATAAAATAGTCACTGGTAGACCATAGAGACTTCTAATCAGGTTCAGAAGATGACAGAACAAATGAGATATAGCTTTTGAGAAAAACTCAAGTGTTGATTCAGAGTCCTTCTAAATCACAGTGCCAAACTCTTACCTGTGAAGAAGCGCTGGTGTTCATCCAGGAGCTTAAAGGTGAAGTTAAACCGTCTCTGCTGATCCCATGACCACGTTTGTGAGCAGTTTCTAGGAGCAAACCTTCTCTTTTGCTCCTTATAGTACGAGTAACATACATCTGATGGACACAAAATCTGAGTAAGTTCTTCATTAACTTTTCCATCTTTCCTTTTTAAATGCTCTTTCCAGACTGTGGAAACTAGGGATGCAATGGTACCCAAAGCTCACGGTTCGGTACGTACAGCTGTTTTTAACCATGGTTTTTGGTTTGGTTTGGTTTTGATGGCTAAGCAAATTCTAATTTTTTAAATCTTTGTATGGATTGCATGAACAGATAAATAACGGCTATTCATAGAATTCACTTTATTTTGAGAAATTTGCTCACGGACGTGGTTTTCTTTCAGTGACATCTGCATTTTCAGACGTGAAACTAATAATAATACATACAGGAGTCAATCAAATGAGAAACTGAAAAACAACGGTTCACAAGCGCGTACCGAACCGAGGAGGGCGTACCAAACGGTTTGGTATAAACCAAGTATTGTGGCATCCCTGAAACATTTAATTTCACTGACCTGTAGCTGCATTAGGGTTGCATCTCAAAGCTTCCGCAAAAAGCTGAGTGAGCTGTTTAATTTCCTCACAGCGTCTATGAACGTTGTCCAACTCAATCACCAAGGGGGAGAGAGGGTTTTGCACCTTTAATAGTAGTTAAAACAAACCACAGTCATAATCATCTCTTTTTCGTGTCTGTGTTTGATTAAAATACACTGAATTATTTGCATGCGTTTAATAAAGAGTGGTGGATGTCAATCGAGGATGGTGTGGATCTATAACCTTTAAATTTGTGAATTCACCAGACTTTTATCCACAGCAAACAAAAACCCAATCGTAGCAACTGTTTTGAATTAAGTAGGACTGACACAACCTAGCTATTGTTAAATTTTAATTTTCAAATAGTGTATAGGTTTCATAAGGGAATACAATTGTAGCAATAAAAGCTACAAGTGCATGAGTATCAAGATTTGCATTGCGGAACTGGATCTGCAAATGCGCCATCAGGCTCCTGGTTGTTTTTGTGGAACATGTGATTTTTGCTACACTTTTTCTGTGAAAAATCTGTAAAACGATTTGTGTATGTGTAAAGAGATCCCCAAATATGTTGAGACGGGGTTTTACAGGGTGTTGAAAGTTCTTTCAAAATTCAATAGTTTTTTTGTTTGTTTTAGGTTCATTTCAAGTGGCTCACGATGGCCCAATTTTCAAATAGGCGTGGCCATGTGATTCAGTAAGCTCAGTTCTGTATAGCTGTCAATCAAGTAGTGAGAAAGGTTGTTTACCCTGCCAATGATCAAATTGTCAAATTCTTGTTTGTTAACAAAATGAGTTGTATATAACAGACTGCGTGTGAGCCCGACTTGAGGCGGAGCTCTGAAACCATGACAGTTCCATCCTTATCAGGAAGTCATGTGTGCACTTGTGCACAGCTCAGTGGCAGTGGCCTCAATATAGCCCAAGGGCAGTAGGCGGTGTCCATATTTCATCACAGTCTATGGCAGGGGTGCTCACACTTTTTCAGCTTGCGAGCTACTTTTAAAATGACCAAGTCAAAGTGATCTACCCGCTACAAAAATGTAAAACATCAATCAACAAACAATTATTTTCAACTTTATTGAGAATTGACAAAACACACATAATAATTAATTATTTACATTTTTTGTAATAACGTGAGTTTAATTTGATGACTTGCACTGAATTGAATCATTAGAACAGTTGTGTGTGAACTGAATTTGGTGGTAATAGAGTGATTTTTATGGGAGCAATTGAGCTTTGATCCAAATAATCAAGAATAAAAATGATGCTCTAATAAATATTTCAATATTTATTGAAACTGAGTCGTGCAGTACAATATACAGGTGAGGAGTGGCGTGTTGCTTGATTTTGGTTGTAATAGAGTAATTTAGAATGAAGTTATGAAGCATATTCTGGGTAAAACATATTTTTGGATCTGGTAATTTGCAGACGGTCCCTAAGTGATTCCATGTCAGCGGGTTGCTCATAGACGGTAATGTGTTTCTGCGAATGCCGAGGGAAACTTGTTTTGATAAAAAACGTTTTGTAGTTTGTCCGCTACATAACACAGATTAAAAATAGGTATTATTTGTTTACTAAGAACATTCTGGTCTCGAGCTATTGATCAGAGAAAACCGAATCCGTGAATCTGCAGATAACTTTACTGAACTGTGACGGGATGGATCACGATCGGCTGATATTGTTTCAATTTCACGCCGCGATCGACCGGTAGCACGTAGCAGTAGCGATTGACGTAATGAGCACCCCTGGTCTATGGTGATAACAGAGTTAAGGTTAGGGTTACAGTTAGGGGTTTAGACTTAGGGTTAAGAATCAGTATCTCATTTCCAAGCGTTTAAAGACAAACAGAGACAAAGAACTTCGATACTACAGCGCATGACTTCTAGGAAGTTTATACTCTTTCTATCACGTTAAGACAAAAGAATATGTCTATATTAATAAATGCGCTTGCTTTTCAATTGTTGCAAAAAGTGCTATAACTGCAGCACCATCAGCTGGACACTTTTTATCCGATAAGAAAAAAAATGCATTTACAGAATGAAACCCAATGGAATTAAATGAGAATTGTTTTTTGTCAGAACTGGGGCACGATGGGGTGCTATTAATGGACGATCCAACATACCGTTTTCTGAAATGTTGTTTTGGTCATTCTAAAGTAGTTCGCCATCAAAGTGGTTTGAAATCATCACCTCCCAGAACTGTCTTGACCGGCTGCGTTCCTCAAAAAGCAAGATGACCTGACAGTACATGTTCACGTTTACCTTACATTTTTTCTTTTGATATTTGCGCCATTTTATCAGGAAATTGATATTTTTCTCTTGGACTTGTTAGATGGAAACAGTGCTTGATTCGCAAAAATGTTATGTGAATTTCCAGTTTTACGCATAAATTTAATTCACATTTTGGATGGAAACATGACTATGAACAGCAGAGACAAGGACAAAACGGTGACTGACAGAAAAGCAACGGTTTGGGATATCCTCTTCCTGAATAAACTATTATGTTTCAAAATCCTTCTGTTAAACATTACTTGACAAACATAAAAAGTGCAAATTAATAGGGCTAATAATGTATGGCCAAAGTGCCAGCACCAGAAAATCATTCTTAAACTGTCAGAATCCACATTTATCTCAACATAGTGACAGTGTCATAGTTCTGTAAAAAAAACTCAATATTTCTGTCACAAAAGGTGAAAGATTCTTCAATAAGCTGCAGCTGATGCAGATGAGCAGTACTTGCCTTTTCTGAGCCCAACCGGTAAAATCTGATCGTTCCGAAATAGCCACGGAACCCCGTTAAGTAGCTGGATCCACCAAGTACAAAGTATCCAGATGTGTCGTTGAAAAGAATGGGCAATCGAAAACTGAAATAAAAAAGAAAGATGCCAGTGTTATAATGAAATGATAGATATTTCAGTAATATCAACCATAAATTTCCAAAGAGAGAATTAGAAGCTTAAATTTGAGTTCATCTCGTATTGTTGGAAAAGCTGGGTTTGATGCCACGGTCACTCTAATTAAAACACACTTAATAGATATATTCAACTTCGTTAAAATTTTGCAGCAATGATGAATTATTAAAACCTGCATGCGAGACAACATGGGAAAAACTATTTCTTTCCTGTGAGAAGATGCTATGAAAAATATGCAATGAGCGCCACCGAGTGGCTCTATTATGTCACACTCACATAATCAAATAAGACAGCTTTTGGTCGATCTCCTTGTGAAAAACAGATTCGATATGGCAGAGTGAAACTCTTTCGTTGGCACCACTCGTTCAGTGAGATGTGTGATGTCCCCTGGGTGCGATGCTTTTCATTCAAGTCGCGTTGTCACATGAAACGTAGAACTGTAATTTCGGATCTGTGTGTAGAGGCCTTAATCCCATAATTGGGACACTCTACTGAAAAGAAGCACTATCATTTGGACGAGACATTAAACTGAGATACTACCTCTCTATGGTCATTAAGAGAGTAAGGACGCAACCCTAGTCTCTCAGGTCCACTGGTCAACTTAGAACCTCTTTCTTGTAATTGGCTACCAGTTTGTGATGTGGTTTGTGAAGAAGAATGGCAATTCTATAATTCTCTTTCTGAAGGACTCAAAAAAATGTATGACGTTTAAATAGGGAAAACCGCACACAAAATACTGAGTAATGCTCTAGTCATCATGTGCACCTGGAGTAATACACCTGTGTGTGATTTGAGCCACTGGAAGCAAGCAAAAAATTTTAGGGTGTTTAAACTTTTTCCTCAGCTATAGATATTATTCCCATATATATTAAGAAATGGTACAAAATGACCAGATTTTCAAAGGATGTGGTACATTTTTTCACATGACTGTACTGATCAGGGACAGCACAGATGTGACAAGAGCGTTATATTAACCAAAAGAATTGAAATGGAGGAAAACGTTCAATTTAACAACCAAACCATGTTTTCTTCTGACAGTAAATATTTTGCTATGAATAAAGTGCCATAAAGTTTCCTGTTTATGCTCCCATAATGAGATGTTACAGATTAAGTACTCACTCAAAACGATAGGTGTTCTCCAATGTGTTTCCAGCTGGTGAGACCCTTGTGACTGTCAGATTTGCCTGGCATGGTTTAAGCCAACATTGAGTTCATTAACCACTAGGTTGCATCAGTAGTGCTGGTGCTTTCTGTCATTTGGTTTTTCAAGAGCTGATGTTCAGTACCTTTGAGAACTCAATGAAGAGGTCCAGACGGATCCATGTGAGCAGAGGTAAATGGGAGTGAGCTGTGAATGCCTGATCCTCTCCGTTCACCATCTGCACCTGCACCACTATATTCCCTGAGGACAGAGATGTGTACACAATGTGTACTTAAGCACACCTACATGGCCTTAATTAGATTGGTTTACCCCCTGGTGTACCCCCGCCTCTCGCTCATTATGACCTGGAGACTAGCACCAGCAGTCGCAAACCTCAGTGACCCCGAAAGGGATTAAGCAGGCAGGAAAATGAATGAATGAATAGTAGACAGGTTCTAGAAACATTTCTCCCCAATCCCTAACATTTACCATTGGATTTTGATGGCTTTCTTTCGTGGTTGGTCTAGTTGAGGTTTCTGGTAAACTGTTCTAATAGGAATCTCAAATTTCTGTTGAGGCTGATGGTCTTACCCAACCATTGTGAACCCAGGACAATTGAATAGATCATGACTAAATATACACTTACTTGACACTTTATTTGGCACTGGCTTTCAGGACTGCCTTAGATTCAAGTAGGTACTGAAAATATTGTTTTGGTCCATAGTGACATGATGGCATCCCGCGATTGCTGCAGACTTGTCGGCTGCAAATCTATGATGTGAATCTCCTGATTCACCACATTTCAAAGGTGGAAAATCCCGCTTTATTGGTTTGCGTTCTGGTGACATTTCAATACAATGAAGAGATGACTGAGATCGAGATGATTCATACTTTATGTTATCCTGCTGGAAGTAACCATCAGAAGATGGGGACACTGTGGTTGTAAAGGGATTGACACGATGCTCAACTATCTCTCAGTTTAGTTCTGAGGCTACACATCTAAGTGGAAGACTGCTGACTTGACAGACATCACAGAGCTCGGTGTCCGAGCACATTAATAGAGGGGCAAAAATAATGTGGTAGGAAAAAAAAGTGTACAAGCAACAGGGATAACCGCACGCTGGAGAGGATTGTGAAACAAAACCAAAATAAAAAATGTTGGGGAGATTCAAAAAGAGCAGCTGGAATCAGTGCTTCTAGAAACACCAGGCACAGAGGTACATACGCAAGACAAGACCGCTTCAGTCGTTACATTTCTTGTTTCTAGTCACTCTTGAGCAAGCACATCATTGGAAGTTGATGTGGAATATGGTTAGTGGTACAAGGTTTTTTTTCTCTGATGAAAGTCAATTTTATATTTCTTTTTGGAAATCGCGGTCCCAGAGTTTCGTTGCTTTAGGCACAGCATAAAATTTCCAGTCAGTGAGGTTTGGGGTGCCATGTCATTTGCTGGTATTGGTCCTCTGAGGTCCAAGCAGAATTTTAAGGCAGAAAGCAGGTACCAGGCAGTTTTGTATCACTCCATGCTTCCTGCTGCTGGCTAACCTCATAGCCGATGTATCGTAAATCTCTATTTGTACAGCTAAATAAATAAAAATCCCAATCATTACAAACACCATCCAAAGAAATCTTGCTGTCAGGAGAAACAGTTCTTATGAAACTGAAAGCTTCTGTCAAAGTATAATTCAACAGGTTGCTAGGGGGGCCTGAACTAATCATTTAAAATAATTCAGTTCTTTTAGTAGCTGTCGGAATGTGGACAGAGGGGCTTACCAGTGTCTGTCAGCATCACCAGCGGGCTTCCATATCTTCTTTTGTCATCAATATGTTTCACGATAGCACATCTTGGCTGGCTGCACGGACTAAGCAAATAGATCCACAACGAGAGAGTCACTCTGCGGAGAGGCAGAGTACCTTTATAAGTAAAAGCACCAATGAATCATATTTTACCACAACTTAAGCATTTAGGTTGTAACTTTCTCCATAGCCCAACTTTTTTTTTTGGCCAGGCAGTGCATAAACTTGCATAGTCACATTCTTTCCCCGTTGTGTTGATTTATTTACTTTGTTAGGTCACATCAAGCACACGCAACTTCCTCCTATGAGCCACATGTCCCGCCCATCCCTCCCGCCAACACGAGATTACCTCTGGAAACATTTCCAGGAACCCAAATGATTGCTTTCACAGATGCAAAAAAACAAGTGTTCCTGAAAATGGAATGCAGACTTCAATGTAAAGGGCCCATAGTCTCTCCAGTGTTGGTCTTCCCTAGGGCCTCCTCCCAAAGCAACAAGCCCAGAACCTCTCCCCAGGGAGGCACCCAGGCATGTCTGGAGAATAGGTTGCTAAGGTCCTTCGATTGTCTTTGTCTGCCACTCATTTCATATTGCAGCACTCCTTACGACCCCTCCTACAGGTGGTGGGTCCTTCAAACTGAGCCTGGCCAGGCCCTATGCGATAATGCCGGCTATTACATGGGTTCTGGGGGCAGGATTGGGCTCTAGGTGCACCATACCAGTTGACGTTACGGACCTTGATATTTTATTCATCATGAGGAGTTTGAACCACACATTGTCTAGGACATTTTTATAGCAGCACTTTTATATTTTCCCATTGCTTCTCCCATACCTTTTCCAACCTTTCTGGTCATTGAAACTGTCAATGGAGGTTCTGAATTCTAACAGTATCGGTGTTAAAATAAATCAAGGACTAACTACACCAAGATAAAAGAAAGAACAGATCAAGTAAGTATATACCTTTGCTTATATTTACATGAAATCATCTGAAAGCCAGCCCCCTTCCTTTTTTAATACATTCCAAAACAAAAGTGTGAAATGAAAGCCTCCTTATAGCAAATCTGACCTTGGTTGTTTGACCCCTATGGCGCGTCTCCATTCTAGACCTCTGTTTTTGAAGGGAAAGAATGTGTGTAGGACACCAAACTTCTCCCCCGTGCTCGCAAATGGAAAAGTAAGGAGATCCACAGCGTCTGGAGTGACAAAATACAATAAAAGTTGCAATTGCATTTAAATGATCAACAGATTTTGATGCACTTTCTAAATACTGACCTTGAAGATTGCTTAAATTACCAAAAAACAGGGATAGAATTAATATGAAAGTAACTGCTCACATGTCATAAAACACCAGAGACCACATGGGTGCTCAAACTTAACGAGTCAGTGCCCAATAAAATGTTCCTCTAAGAATCATATCCGACCTGGACTCATGTGAAGTGTCCCACAAACTTTTCTTGCGTGATATAAGATTAGCAAGAAAGTGAGTTGTAGATTGGTATTCCAGGATGGCCCTAAACTCATGGGAGTGGCTTAAAGTTCTGGAGATGCCTGGCTAGTCTTTAGGACACCTGTGCAGGAAGCTGCCTTGTGGTGCCATGCTACCCTTGGAGAGGGTCTGAAAGAAGAAATTGGACGAAATCCCTCCTGAGAAGCCTGCAAACCTGAAGATCAACATTTCTGATTCCTAACAAACTTTACTTCAGAGATATTAAGTCGTGTTGTTGTGATGATGTCAAATGCATAAATGCAAAATTACTTTTTTCAAATGAATTTTTTAACTCATACTCAAAACGTCTAATACTTTCATGGACTGATCATTTTCTTTTCTGTGGGCAAGCGTGTATTATCAGAAGGGCTTCAGAAACCTTAGTGGAAGATCCAGCTTGACCAGCTCAAGGTGTGTTTTAGGGCATGGTCGACGGACCATCTTATACCAGCTCAAAGTTAAAAATACAGCATAACTGGTCATGCTGGATTTTATTCAAATTTTAGTGGTTAAGCAAGGCAAGGCAAGTCTACCCTGAATTTATAAGAAGAATAGCTTCACATTTAAAACACAGAAGAATGTAATCATTCATTCACGTTCCAATCTGTTTATTCCCATCCCATGAGAATGGAGTTTTGTAAATGGCAAAATAACTGGTGATTTACATGTTACTAGTAACCGTTTGGATTAATAAGAGCCCCTATTGATTTTGAGAGGCTCTATGTTTGGTTTTGGGAGTCTTCAACAACAAGCTTAAATATATGCAAGATCACTTTCATTGTCTTTCGACATGCATTCTTTTTCAACCAGATTTTGCAACTACTTAAAATTATTTATTTTGTGACTCATTTACACCTTTTCTTTATGTGACGTACTCTTTAGTGATTGTTTAGAATTTTAAACATATTTTCATGCTAAAGTGAGTTTTAGAACAACATTATCATTGTTTGTAGTAACGGCAGAAGGAAGAGCAACTAAACTGGGAACTCATCAATCCTTTAATGAAAGATGTTTATGAAAACCAGCATATAGATTAGCATATCCGTTTCCTGACGTTTAAGTGTGAGGGGCATAGTACGTACTAGGGCATATGTCACTACGTACTGGCTAAATAGTCATTTAAAGGAAAGATTTTATGCTTTTTTTTTTTAAATCGTTTACAATTAAAGTTGGAACCAACTAGACTCACCCTGCCGCCTTTATAGCTTTTGAAGCACGAAGTTTATCACAAACAACGTCTTTATATCAGTTTATATTTTCAGTCTCCCAAAAACCATTTAAACCTTAGAGCCCTATGATTTCCGTTATCATGGAAATGTGGACAGAAGTGTGGAAATGGCCAATTGAAACGTAATCTAAATTTCACTGAATTTAACTGCAATGCTGTTTTCCTGTGGAAGACGAACATGTCTTTGGAAAGCTGGACAAAGGGAAGCAAATCTGGGTGGCACAAGAAGCCTTTTCCACAGACCGAGCCCCTCCTCCTTCAAAACATTGTACCAAAATGAAGCGGCGGCCGTCAGCTCTTGCGTCTACAGAGAAAAAAACTCAGAAACGTGATACTAACCCTGCAGTACAGAACCAAGAAGGTCGGGAACAACTTCTATGCATCGAGCTACGAAATGTTCGAGATACGAAAGGTCTCACAGGAAATAAATTTTGAATAAATCCCAAGATACAAAAAACACCAACAGTTCTGCTCTATTATCCACTTGTTAAGTCTGACGTCGAAAAAACGTTACTTGATTTTTCTCTGGTTTTCCATTTTTTCATCCACTTATTCTGTTGTTTCTGAGAGCCGTTGCACGGATTAGGCGTTTTACATGTAAAACTTGCTTCGAGATACAAATTGTTCTAGATACGAACGCCACCCTGGAACAGATTAATTTCGTATCTCGGGGTACCACTGTACTTAAATATAATAATTACAACCCACCTGACTCAAGAGGGCACTTTCCTACAGTATTCCTGGTCAGCTTCCACATCAGCCACACACCCCATGAGATGGACATGGTCTGTGGATATTCTGGACGTTCAGAGGGTGGAAGTGTCCTCAGTAGTGTGGAGTTTTTCACTTTGGATTGTTCATATCTTTTAGAAGGCTCTGCATAACGGTCTTCCTCATGTAAATGAACCAACCAAGCCCTCAATGTCACATTACTAGCCTCTAATGTCTCTCTCATGAAAAAGCCTCTTCTGTAAAGCAGCGCTGGAGGAAACACCAAAGAGACCTTTCTGGACTGTACCCTTCCAAACTGTAGGCGTTTAGTCCAAGTCCTTCTGAAAATTCTTTCTTTTGTGGTAGAAATAACCATGTCCAAGGTGATTCTACAGGCAGCAGAGCAGTTATACTGGACCTCCACACTGGATTTAAGCATCACTACAGCAGGTTCATGTACAAACTGCACAAACTCTCCATGACGAATGACCTCGGCCTCAGGAGACTCACAGCAAACCTGCAGAGACAGAGTTGGTATGATCTGTATGAAACAAAATTCATTGTTTTGTTCATGAGGGCTCGTATTATTATTGTTTCAGGTATTAGGCTCCATTTTGAGGGTCTAAACACTCTCGAAATTTCACAAAAGTTTGACGCCAGATTTGGTGAAAATTTATGTCTGACTGGAGATTTCAAAAGTGGGTGTAGCTAAATGCCTCAATAGCACCACTTAATGCATTTTCGCTTACAGTGTGCTAACATTTTCTCTTAGGTCACTGAAATTCACCACAAGAATAGAGTACCAAGACGTAAATATAAGAATTGTGGACTGAATTTCTAAAAATGGCAACTTTTCCTTGTGTCATACTTTAACAAAATCCTCCTAGAGATTTTATGTGTCAATCAGTCTCATATAAAGGCTTAAATTGAGCCTGTAGTGGTCATCCAAAGTCGAAATTTCACTGTAAACAGGAAGTTATTATAACTCAGAAAAAACAACGTCCAATCTGGCTCAAATTTCATAAGCGTTTTATGTCCATGTCTGAACAAATTTTCATAGCACCTTACAGTGTCAGTTATAGCTCCATTTATTGGTAACATGCAAGATCTCATTTTCTGTTGTATTCCAGAATCTGTTTGAAGGACTTTTGGAGCACTTATTTAAGGGACCAAGACCTACAAAAAAAGTTTCATAGTCCAACAGGGAGTCAGTTATTTTCAATTTCCTCATACTTTAATTCCTTCTAGAGATTTCATATGATCAACATTAAACTCAGTGAGTCTCTTCAAAAGAGGTCTGTAATATTAAATTGTTGAACAGTGCATGCTTGGAGGTCTGCTGAATATCAACATTTCGCCATGATGTTGGAAGTGTTTACAACTCAGCCTGACAACATCATATCATTCCCAAAGAGCGATAATTATTGAGCGATAAACATTTGCAGCTTTGATTTAAATATGAAATAGAAACCATAGTGTTGTAAAATGACATTATACGCCATTTTGCAAATGTTTTCAAAACAAATATAGTCAGGGACTGAATGGGTAGGAAACTTGAATTTTACATAAAATGTAAAAGCTTTTCAAGAAACTGCTGGTTGGTTGTATCAAACATTGTGGGAAACTAACCACAGATCTAATCTTGGCTTTATCACATCCTTCTTTCTACTTCACCTATGACTATCTGCCTGTATTAATCAGCATTGAGAAAACTATTAATCCCGATCAAATATTCAACTACATTTCCATAAATGCATCCTTAAACATTCAAAGAACCTCAACCTTGCTTTACTGTTGCCTGCAAAAAACTCGATTTTGTGCTGTTCTCCAGCCCTTTGTCAAACAAATTGCCTTCTGTTACAAACAAACTTGAAATTTTAACACACCTGCTGCCATTTTTCTGCATCCCAGTTCTTATTTATTATTGCATACTTGATCAAGGGTTTGGCTTTTGTGCAACAGCTTTTCCTTGAAGACCATTTCTGGCCAGGCTTCACCGCACAGTATATGGGTGTGCCAGGGATCCGCTGGTTTCTGCTAGTTCTTAGCTGATGGTACTGCTAGACAAATTCCATTTTTGAAGTGTAATAAGCTTGATGTGTCTTATATCTGCTGCACAAGTTTCGTTGGCTGACTACAGTGTCTATGATACTCAAAGCTGTCCAAGAGTGTCATGGCTGGCAGACTGAAGCCAAACCACCACAATCACCACTTGTGGCTAACTGTGGTGTTTATTTTCACCCAATACAAGTCTATGGGAAAAAGTCAAACTATAAAAACATGTTACTTACACAATTTTAATAATTTCCAAAAGTTATCTATACAGTAAAAAATTTTTTTTGTGTCTTAAGGTGGCTAAAAAACTAGGCGGGGACATGTGATTGACAGCTATAAACAAGAAAGATCATTTACACTGCCAATAATCAAACTCTTGTTTGTAGTTAAAAAATGAGTTGAATTTAACAGGCTGTGAGTAAAATGGGCGAGCCTTGAACACAAGGCAGAGCTCTGAAACCATAATGGAACCATGATCCAAATCAGGAAGTCCCATGTGCACCAGCTCTCTGTCTGTCATGGCCGCACTTATATCACACCTTAAATGGCCTCAAATTGCCCAATGGCAGGAGGCAACGCCATATTTATTTGCAGTCATTAGCCAAGTTTCCATCCAAAAATGCAAATAAATGTATGCTCAAACTAGAATATTGCATAAAATATTTGTTAAAAAAAAGTACCGTTTCCATCCAATGAGTCCAAGAGAATAAAATTCCTGATAAACTAGTGGCAAATGTCAAAAGAAAAGTAGAACTTGTTCCTTTAAGGAGAAGGGCTTTTTTGTGTATATAATAGCTACACAGACGATATATAATAATAAACAGACGAAATACAATACGCGCAGTCATGTCACCTTGCTTTTGGAGGTGGGAAACTGCTCTTTTGGAAACAGCCATTTCAACAGTTCTGGTAGGTGATGATCCCAAACCACTTTGATGACAGAATTTTAGAATGACCAAAACAACATTTCAGGTGTTGCGCATTGAAACCGGTCTGTTGTCCATTAATAGTCTATTAATCCTGCCCCACTTTCTGACAGAAAAACACATTGCTATTGCGCTGGATTTATTTGGTAAATGGGTTTATTTTAATGATATTAATGGCACTATTTTTTGTCTTTCTGGTACATTTTTTGTCTTTGTGAATAAGTTACAAGTAGTTGAGTAAAGTTAGATGCAAATTATGTTTTCTTGCTCATTAACTCACTCTTAAAAAGACAAACGAGACAAATTAATTTGTGTAATGTGGCGTAAGAGCTACAACGCTATCTTAATCAAAACATGTCTTCCTCTGCTTAATTATTTGCATCAGCAGCAACCTTTAACAAATTCTCTGTAATGTTATAAATGTTAATAATTTAATGTGATTGAGACATACAGTACACTACAACTATGTGATGGTAAAGTTAACTTTTACACGGTTTAACAAACAAATGAGACTCGCGCTCTTCAGTACATAGCAGCCATGACACAAAGACTGAAAATGACTCACGAGCTGAAACTCGTGAGGAAAAGAAGGCTGTATTAAAAGTGAAAATGAACTTAGAAGGGTCTTACCAACGAAAGCCACAGAGCAGCGAAAATAAGACGCGATAAAGCTCTCATTTTCAACGCGACGCGACCTTCATGGACGCGGAAAACACTTCAGTGTTTATTCCGGCAGGACATGAACGCGCTCTTCCGTGTGGGGTTAGACAGGTGTTTGGTGAGACAGGTGTGTCAGACCTGGCTTTCTCCCACTGAAACAAGGTGAGGTGGTCCATGGAGTCCTCAGCAGCAAACAATACACGCAATAAAATAAGACGCTGTTTCATATTGAGCCCCCCATAGCAAGGGGTTGAGACGAACGTTTTCTTGGTTTTTTATCAATTTTAACATTAATAAATACAGCTAATTCTCATTGGGTAAGTGCTGCACTTAATTTCTGTGATATACGTATATGTGTGTTTTTAAAAAGTCCAAACCATTTATGAGCAGTCACAACCATGGGAGAGTGGGTGTTTTAAAACACACTTGTTAATGCTGTAGACTTTCTGATGCTATTTTCATACTCATTTGGATGAGGTTCTAACAGCAGGCTAAGTTTTACTGTGGTAATACTTTTATCTGATCAGAAGGAAAAGTGTGACCCAAGATCCCGTTGATCGCTGACTGGTCAGTTAGAATAAACTATATATTATAATAAAATAAAGATAAAAACTCTTTATTTTATATGCACAGCTGATGGAGAATATAAAGCAGTAGTGAGAATGTAGAATCTCAGAAAGAACCTTTAACATTAGAACAAGAAACGTTCTTAGTGATGGGTAACAGGTAAAAGACTAATACTTTATAGTTTTCAATTATTATTTGTATTAAACTGCATGTTGATTAATATTTTTGACTGTGAAAGTAAGCACAGAGGATCCAAGACACACTGATTTATTCAATACTCAGAGAATTCAGAGGTCAGGAGGTTTGAATAATAACTCCGTCTTCGAGGCCGTACACTCTCAGAGGTATAGCCGTGCTCTGGGTAGATAGCTGCTAGGAGCTTGCGGGCAGTGGAGGGCCTCCCAGTTCTCGACAACCACCATCTCTAGAGATGGATAAATACAAGAACTCAGAGCTGGGGGAAAACACAACTCGGATTGGAAGGATAGGATTGATCAGGTAAGGATGCAGCAAGTCTGAGAGTTTTGGTTAGAATAGTCAGACTAGGAAAGAAGAGTGTGAAGGGTTTAAAGAGCGTTTGATTAGAATCAGGTGGCAGGTGGCTTCAAATTAAATGGCAACAGCTGAATGAAACGGGAACTACACAAACACTGAGGATGGGGATTACACAACAAACAGAGAAACATAGATAAGGATGTAATAATATATTGGGATCTATTTTTCCCAATATATTAGCTTTGTTTTGCAGCACTATACAAAGCACTTTTGAAAATTATGCTTATCATCAAGCTTGTGTTAAAAAGCTTACTCTGGCATTTTCACGCGTGCTTGGTTAAGGCAGAGTCATATTTTGTGTTATATTAGCCCTGACAAAGTACAGAGCATATTCACTCTGGTGGGTTAGACTGAACTACGACAACAGGCTTCAAGCGGATCGAAAGTTGGATATTTGATAACTCACGAGCAGCAGAAGAGGAGCCATTGTTGAAGACATTTTTAAAATTGGAAATCAGCTCTGAATCCACTTTTTCAGCAGCAACAATTCGTTTGTGTGGACTAAGTTATAAAACAGTAGAGCTGATGAATGCATGCCATGATTTTCAAGTTTCTATCATACAGCGTAATTATTGACCGTGTTACAGCTTATTGTATTGCATCCTGGTAGTTTATGGCTTTGCAAGATGTGTGTGGATTGCACAGCCCCCCTCTGTTCCCTCAATGGACTGCTCCACTCTCACACTCCTGCCTACAGGAGGAATCCACTCATCTATTTGGAAGGGGGATCTGTGGATGTGCTTTATCTACCTGGATGCCTGGGAGAGGCGGTTTGCACCCACTGGAGTTCTACATGCCAGTGTCCAAATTCCTTACAGACAGTCCTATAAACTTTGGCCAAAATAAGTTACATTCAGCATCTTCAAGTGTACTGAATCTAAACCAGGACCATAACCACCACTCGCTTCCATCCATCTCTATTCCCTCATCGAGCTCCATCTGCCCTTCTGTCCCCTTTACCCTTTCTCACGGAACCACAACTCTTGGATTCATTTTCCAGGGAGGAGTAATCGCTGCGGCTGATACCCGCTCTAGCTGCTCGGGGCAGATTGCCTGCCCTGCCTCTCCTAAAGTCCTGCCAATCCACTCTCATTTAGTAGGCACTACATCTGGGACATCAGCAGACTGTGCCCTCTGGAAACGGATCCTAGCCCGAGAGCTCAGACTGTACCAGCTTCGCCACAGGAGAAGACTCTCCACAGGAGGTGCTGCCAAGCTCCTATCACACATGCTGCACCCCTTCAAAGGCACAGAGCTATGTGTTGCTGCCACCCTTTGTGGATGGGATGGGGACACAAATGCTTCAACCAATCAGATTTTAGATACTGATAGCAATAGCCAATTAGGAGCAAGTTCACAAGCTAAAACTGATAGATATGGTCCTCGGGTTGTGTATGTGTGCAGTGATGGGCTTCGTCTGCAGGGGGAATTGGTTTCAGTGGGATCAGGGTCGCCCTATGCCTACTCCATCCTGGACGGAGGTGTTCACTGGGCAATGAGTGTGGAGGAGGCTGAGGCACTGGCCAGAGAGGCTGTGTACCGGGCGACATTCAGAGATGCCTACTCTGGTAATTGTGTAGACCTGTACCAGGTCACTGCCCAAGGGTGGAGGCGCAGAGAGAGGGAAAACCTGAAAGAGGAGTATTACAGAGAGAAGAAGAGAGAGAGAGAGAAAATGAAAGAAAGAGAAGAGGAGAGGAAGATTATGAAGAAATGAAATGAATTGAAATTAATACTTTTCAAAGTCTCCAAAACAAATATGTTTTTCTGATGTTCCTAGAACGTGTCTGTGAGGTTTCATCTTTATCTCTTCAAATTAAAGCTTGTCAAGTTTGCCCTTGTTTTGGGTGTCTATAAAGTTCATGTTCCTTAAAATGAGCCTTAAATGGTAGAATGAGGTAGCTAGAGGTTGGGTTATATGGTTGTTACATGAGGTGTCACTAATGCCTCTTTTCAGAAGATTTTTAGTAACAGCATGACTCGGCTTGGCTCTACTCACTACAATTTGCCTTTTTGTTCCCACTGACTTCCAGTATCCCCACTGAGTGGGCTAGGTTTAGACGCATAATTCACCTAGGTCATTCCATTTCTTTGTGTCGCCCACTGTAATGACCATAGACTGTAAAGAAATATGAATGATGTGACACTGTCTACCACTGCTATTGGGCTAATATGAGGCAACTTCCAAGCTCAACACACAGTCTGTTATATACAACTTATTTTGTAATAATAAACAAGAATTTGAGAGCGACTTCATAAATTTGAATAAGATCTTCATTACGATGTGATATGTCCACTCTGTTCAGCTTAGCTGTCAATCACATTGTCCTGCCTTGTTTTTTGGGGGAAACTGAGCCATTGTAATAAGCCACCTCTGCTTGCTTGTTAAACCCATTGTGTCTCTTGGAAACCTCTGCTACGTCTTCTGCTCACATCAATAAACTGCTCGGCCATATACCCGTCTCTGCGTACCAAGAATTTTAAAAATCCTGCTTGGTTCCCTCTGAGCTTTCCATCTCTGAGGGATTCTTGGATCGACGTTTAAACTGATAAGCTAAGGAACGTACATCATTCCGTATCTGTTTTATTGAATTTGTAAATAAACCCAGAATTACTCTGGCACCATCTGCACCTTCTGTGAAAAAATATTTATAAAATGATTTATAATAAAAATCTCAATAACATATTATTTTTGAATTGACATTCCCTAACAGTACAAGAGAGAATGGAAAATCCAAATTTATGTTCTCATAGACTTTTTATTCACAGGTTAATAACATGTTTATGAGCAGATTTTCTGAGAATTTATCAATGTGCTCTTTTAGTAATGCAGAGGATGAATTTTTCTATTTTTGCTGAATCCTTAGTCAGATGATTCCAATATTTTTTTTTGCTCTTAAAAATTACACATTTGTCCATAATAATCATCAAACATTGTAATCTGGAACATCACACAGCAGTTCTTTTGGGTAAATTTCACATTTATGAGATCAGAAACGTTTACTGTAAACCATTTTTTTTTGCTGACTCACTTGACTCTATTTATCTCTCCTTTACAACAAAGCCCAAAGCCTTGAAGTGCCGCTAAATTGTTTAAAGCTAAGAGTGTATTGTATTTATTTATTTGTTCTGATGAAGTGTCGTATGCCCCCTGTGGCGATGCTATTTTTGTGTCGTCACGTTTGCTTGAAAATTAGTACAGTACTTCCCCCAAGTCTCCACGGACTATTCCAGAACTTTCTTATTATTACATGGATGGCAGCTAGGCGAGACGGACCTGTGCTGCCAGCACAATCATTAAATGTGGTGAGTAAAGTTTTTTTTAAATCATTTTCAGGAGAATCACGTCGATGATTAAGCTTATAATTTCGAATTTGAAATATAGTCGGGACACATTTGTCAACAGTTAGTCTATACGCGTAAACTGTTACAACATTGGTTATACAATGTATTAAATCCAAATCGTTGAAATTCGGTCAGTGAAGCGCGGAGAAAATGTATTTCATTTTGTTTTGTTTTGTTTTTAAAATCTCGCACATATCAACACATTACAATCGGAAGCTAGAGAAAATATAGTTCCACGTGGTTAATAAGGCTGTTTGTCGACCGGGGTTCTTGTAGCTGGAACAGTGGCCCAGGGATTTATGGTTTTTTGGAGGGAGCCTGTTCTTTTGGATCAGTTAAAAAACTGGCTCATTTGGCTCCTTTTTTACACATATTTATGTTATAAACATTTTTATGTTACAAATGTTATTGTGGTGTAAGGATAAAGCAAGCTCCTAAACAAAGTAGGCAGTAATTTGGGCTGGGTACTGAGTGTGGTGACGATTGTCCAGACACATTAATGCAGCCATGCCACTAGGGGGAGCACTAGTGTTGAGAATTTGGCGCGAGCTCAGAAGTTTCCGTTTGATTAAGAGTGAAGTCACTGATGAGCGAGCGCTGAATAATTCTGCTGTTTTCTGTATGTTTCAGGTGAGTAGGGCTAAATAGATTCATTTAAAGAAAAGGTGTTCATGTTTAAGCGCAATGTTAAGTTTAGTGAGCGTTTGGGCAAGTTTCGAATGCCTTTGTAAATGAATGGTTTATGGGAACTGAAAGAAGCCGCTTGATAAAATTAGTTAACCCTGTGCTTATGCTGTGTTTAGTATTGATATGTTTTGAAGTAATTGGAGATGACGCAAACATTGATGGATGTGGCTTTGGTTAAAACCGCGCGCGATGAATCTTTTCTGTATGATGAGTCTTTTCAATAAAAGTTGATTAAATAAACAACTTTGTATACCCTGTTATTAATGTAGATGTGTATTTCAGTAAAAAACTTAAGTAGGAGAGTTTCAGTTACCAGCATTTATATCAAAATATGGATACCATGTCTACAAAACTAACATTTTAAATGGAATATTTATAGCTACCGGTAATTTATCTTCTTTTCATTTCGGCTGTTCCCAGTTTAGGGGTCACCACAGCGAATCATCTGTTTCCACCTAACTCTGTCCTCAGTATCCTCTACTCTTGCACCAACTACCTTCATGTCCTCTTTCAGCACATCCATATATCTCGTCTTTGGTCTTCCTCTTGACCTCTTGCCTGGCATCTCCATCTCCAACATCCTTCTACCAATATAACCACTATCCCTCCTCTGCACATGTCCAAACCATCTCAATCTGCCCTCTCTGACTTTGTCTCCAAAACAACCAACCTGAGCTGTCCCTCTGATGTGTTCATTCCTAATCTTGTCCATCCTCGTCACTCCTAAACTGAACCTCAACATCCTCATCTCTGCTACTTCCATCTCTGCCTCTTGTCTCTTCTTTACTGCCACAGTCTCCAACCCATACATCATAGCTGGTCTCACTACTGTTCTGTACACCTTTCCTTTGATTCTTGCTGACACTCTTCTGTCACACAACACCCTTGACACCTTTCTCCACTCCAACCTGCCTGCACTCATCTTCTTCTTCTTCTCCACCTTTCGGCTGTTCCCAGTTTAGGGGTCGCCACAACGAATCATCCGTTTCCACCTCTGTCCTCAGTATCCTCTAGTCATGCACCAACTAACTTCATGTCTCTTCACCTCTTTTCCACACTCCCCGTCGCACTGGACTGTTGTTTCCAAATACCTAAACTCTGAAATCTAAGCCATAAAAATAATAATCGAATTGATCACAGTACGCAGCCCTATATCCAAGGCAAAAAGTAGTTATCGTGACAGCCCTAGGCATCATTAATGATTAATAAACAATATTTATAAAATACCCAGGCGATCTGGTGCTTCCTCATTAAATCCACTTTCAATGTTGAAAAAGATCCTGTGTATTAAGATGGTATCGCTGTCTCTGTTAGCATTGGTGTTATTATTAAGTTTAACTACTTGTGCAATATCAGCTGAATGTACACAATTTAGCTGATGTAAAACCCTGTATGTGTGTAACCTGTTTCTTGTGCCCATGACACAGTTGGCAAATAAGGTAATGCACGCTGTTCCCCTGCCTCATGCTAGAGGGTAACCCCAGAAATTACAATACCATGGCTAAAAATAATGATTAGCAAGCTACAGTAAATAGTTAGCAAGTCAACTGCTGTTGTGTTCAGTCTCATTTTGAAATGGAGTATTACATATCACAAACTCAAGTTGCAAGAGATAATGAAAGAAAGATGCTGAAGTTATAACAGAATAAAGAAAAGAAACACTTCGACAAACAAGTTATCAATTCTTTTCTTCAGAAGGAGCGGCTTATGGACTTCAGCACAGTACTTGATTTCAGTTTTTCTGACTCTGGGGAGGATACTCGATTCCACACAAGGTGAGATCTTGCAACAGCTACATGAATGCTGTCTCTGTAACATTGAATATCTGTCATTGAACGTAATAAAAAAGATTTTTCCTGGAGGGTGCTATGCATGCTTTTTTTTGCGTAATTGACGTATGTCTTTCACAACAACTTAAAAAAAAGCCATTGCTATGAACTGTAAAAACTGTAATGTAATTTGGGCAAGTAGTCCATCTTTTTTCAGTTATATTTGTTTTAGGGGCGGCACGGTGGCTCAGTGGGTACCACTTTTTTTGTTCGTTTTTCAATAAACCTTTTGTATCTCACATTACAGACAAAAACATCTCGATACATTAAATAACAGAAACCATTCTCTAAAAAATTATATTGCAATAATCCAGTTGACCAGGAAAACAGTTGAAAAAGAGAAAAAAGGTGGAAAACCAATGGGTAACGTCACTGACATCGTGTTCGTGTTTTATACATTAATTAGTTGGGCCACGAAAAACGTTTGTGTTGACTGTTAAAAAATGTATTTAAACTTAAAAATAACAGCAAAACATTCAGTCTGCATTCTACGTAATTGTTTATGCTTGGAGAAACGCGAAAAAGGTAACGTTAGCATGCGTGCTAATAGTCTGTTGTCAAGCTGCACTAAACATTATCGAGAAGAACGGGTCTTACGACTAGTTAGAAATGCAAGTTTCATTTTAAATATTCAGTTTTACACATGCGCGACACATATATAAGGTCTTCCGGTTCCGCCTATATGTATGTTTACCAGGATGGCCGAGTGGTTAAGGCGTTGGACTTAAGATCCAATGGACATATGTCCGCGTGGGTTCGAACCCCACTCCTGGTAATTCTTTTTTAATTACTTTTTATTGTCCATACAGTTTCCGTGTACATATATCTACATAGATGACCGTGAAGGAGAAAAATAAGCGTTCATTGAGAAGAAAGAAATTAAATGCTCCGGTTGGTAATGAAGCTGCAAACCAAGCATTAGTAGAACATTCATTTTTGAGCTAGGAGGAGAACACGTGAAGGAGGCAAGAGTCAGTCTCGTGCTGACCACAATTTGTTTTTCAAACGCGTTTCTCTAAAATGAAATAGAAACAATACGATTATGGTTTTATTGATTATATTGGATAATACTGCCATCTATAGGTAGAATTGTGTCTTAGATTAAAGGTTATGTTAGTTTGTGATGACGCGTTCATTTTGAAAACAAAATTTAGTTAGTCTTTTTAGTGTATGTTAGTTTTATTAATGAATCAGTTAATTTAGTTTCCTAAATGACACAATTTAGTTGACTAAATCTACTATATATAGAACTTTAATTCATTTAATAAAATATATAAAGTAAAAATGGCAGAAAAAATAGGTTATAGTTTTGAAATGAAGAAAATGTGACAATAAATGATTATTTTGTACATGATAAATAAAATGCAAAAATGTTGACAAAGACACGAGGCATTTAATTTACAAAAAAGGCATTTTTTTAGTTCTCTACTTCAATGTCTGATTTACAGCTACTACTTTGAAGAGAGTCTGACCTGAGCACAGTGTCAGCCCAATGTTGCAAATGTGAGAGTGAATCTGGGATAAACTAGCCTCTGTCTAGCCTCTTTTTTTTCTCTTCCAGAGCACCTACAATGCTTAATGCAACCTCAGGATTTCATTAGTTTTGTGTAAACCCAAACTTTTTTCTCAAAATAAAAGTACTATGATGTATATTGTGTGTTCGCCTGACCTACCTCACCACTACAGCACAAACAGGAAGTATTTGTTTAAACTTGTCCATCTTTGAAAACGGCAAGAGAACAGATATTTTTAGCGAGTTAAAAAAAAAGCGAACCTTAATAAACTTTATTAACTGGACTTTTTGTGCCATTGTGCTTTTTGTGCCAAATTTTGGAAAAACTAACCATATTACAGGTTTTGTACTTCCAAAGGTTATCCCTTCTTTTCACCACTGATGACATTGATTTGGGGTCTGTAAAATGAAACTGAAAGACGATCGCACATTTTCTCGCAATTGGATTTGAATTACCTTGGAAATAATGTGTCATAACTCTTTTAATGTTCGTTTAAAACCCAAAATATCAATGCAAATGAAACCGACAAGTTATATTTTGAAATGAAATGTGGGCCGTGTCATTCCTACTTAAATGGGTAAGAAAGGTGATTTCAAGTGACTTTGAACATGGCATGATTGTTGGTATTTTGAGTAGTTAAGAAACTCAGATTTTCACTCAAATCTACTCGGATTTACAGAGAGCCACTCCGGTCAAAAACAGGAACAGGAAACTGAGGCTACTTTTTGCACCGGTTCACTACAATTTGACATTAGAACATTGGAAAAATGTTGCCTGGTATGGTGAGTCTCCATTTCTGCTGCGATATTTGCATGGTAGGGTCAGAACTTTCTCAACGACATGAAAACCCGGATCCATCCTACTTTGTATGAATGGTTCAGGCTGGTGGTGGTGTAATGATGTGGGGGATATTTTCCTGTCACAATTTGGGTCCATTTGTTTGCAGTGAAAACCCAAAGTACAGTAATAAAGATACAAATTAAGCAAATGGGTGACTAATACATTTCAAACCCTTAATAAAACCTTCAAACTTAATTTGGGAGTCTTTAACTGATTTAGGTGCTTTCTAGTAAAAGCAAAAAAAAAAAAGGTTTGAACTCTCAAGAACAAATGCAAAAATGGAAGCACTGACATTGTCAAATATAAAACATTATTACTTGTGATTGTTGATTTTTTTTTTTTTGAAAATGTCCATAAACGGATGTGCTAGTTTGGCATTACTTATTAAAATGTACACTTAACAATATGTGTATTTTTTGTGTGGGGAGTTTTTATATCAGTATTGTTATATCTGTCTATGGCTACATAAAGTATTTTATAAGAACTAAAAATACCATATCATACAATAAAATATTTGCGTGCTGTGAATGACAGGAGCTTTCATTTATGTTTTTTGTTTAATTGACTCAACATCTCAAATCGTTGTCTGCATATTCATTAATCACATAGAGATATGTTGGAACTTAATAAAGTAACATGCAATAAAACTAAAATGAGTAATGTGCCAGATACTGTATAACCTTGCTAAAATGTAGTGTTTTTAATACACTGCAGGTCTTTAGACCATTTTGTTTTTGGTTTGACTCAAAAGACAGACGTATATTTTAATATAATCTTTACATTTTGTTTTTACTTAGGGACTATTTTTCTTGTTTGCTTCCATTAATATCCACACGGGGGCGCGCTCGTCATTCACGTCGTTACGGATTTTGGCAAGCCTCCTGACGTCAGGCGTCAATCATTCCCGAAGCAGAAGTGGGCGGGGTTTAAGGAGAGCCTCGGGACGCTCTGTAACTTTGTCTTTTGTTATTCTTGAACCAAAGAAAGTTTTCGACAACACTAACGTTAGCGAAGCACTCATGGAGCGCCAGAACGGAGTACTTTGCTAATCTCGAGTTTTCCTGGAAAGAGTGGAGTGTAGCGGGGAAGCTGGAGGTCTGGGCTGAGCATGTCCTGACTATCAGGGATTGATTATTTACTACATGAGACACAAATAAAGTGTGCTGGACGGAAAAAAACTACAATTCTCACAGGTGAGAAAAAACCACGTTACTGCTTTAAATATCTCCACCCCTCGTTTACCTTACTTCGTTTTTTTTTTTTTTAATTTTAAAATGCCCAAAGGCGTTTGGAGAACGCTGACAGACGAGCTTAACAAATGTACCCACAGATGAATGAAGGCCATGTGTCTGTCAAATGTTTGTTTAAAGCGTGTCTTGGAACTTCTGGGTTCTCCAGATAGTTTCTCTTGGTGCCCTTAAAGTTTCCTTTTTGGAGTTTCAAGCTTGTGCTCTCGGGAACATGCTCTGGTGACCTTGCTTCGGGAGACTTTCAACGGTTGATTAACCGTCTTAACTGTTAAAAGTTCACTAACGTCTGTTTTCAGTTGGACTTTAGTAAATACTGTTAAACCAAACATTACTTGTCTGGCTGAAGCGAAACTTTTACGGTTTTAATTGAAATTTTACTCTGTTTTATGCGGAGATATAGTTACTTGAGGTTTGGCTTGTTATTAATTTAAGTTTTGAATGGTGGGGAATGTCTTTGGTCGAGTTTTGTTTAACTAATACTAACTCAACTGATTGGATTTTTTTTTATCAGAAGGTTAATCACCTTGGATTACTTTCTTATTTGTAAAATGAATGATTTCAAAACGTTTTTAAATGCACCTCGATTTGAGAAAAATGTGCTTTCCTCCACTCTCTGTTTTTTAAAGTATTTGATCACCCTGTAATCTAAACCACATTGTATCTTCATTTAACAATTTATTTGTAAATTACTGCGTGAAATAAGTACTTTTTGGTCTTAACTCATGAAGAATATTGAGTCTACAGTGAAGCATAAGGATGATTGGTCGACTGCACTATATTATGGATGAACAGAACCATTGTGAGATATTGGTTGTGGATATATGGTGGGTCTTTCAGCATGACAATGACCCAAAGCACGCAGCCAGGAAATCCAAGGAGTGCATCTGTAAGAAACATATTGAGCTTCTGGAGTGGCCTAGACAGTATCCAGACCCAAATTCTTTGGAGTAGGAGACCTCTCCATAGTTCCAACCAGGTGTCGAGCTTGAATTGTTGTGGGGTTAACTATTTACAAAATACTACAAATAATTTGGTTAGTTTTAAAATTTGTTTGTAAGAGTCACTCTGTTTATTGTGTAACCATGGCAAAGTTTGCTTCACCCTACAAATATGGCGGATGCAATGTTACTCCTACCAATCTATAGAACTCTTTTGGAGGGAGCTGAAACTCTATTTTTCTCAACGACAGCCCCGGAACCTGACAGATCTAGAGAAAATTATTTTATTTTTTTTACTCAAGAGATCAAATTCTTATGTGACCCACTAATTTACAAATATATTGTACACACAATATGATTTAAGGATTTTTAGTTTAGATTCTGTCTATTTTAGACAATATAAAAAAAAAATCATATTAGTGACAGGCTGGATAAAACCTGTGAAGAAAATTATAGAAAACTTCTTTGTAATTTTGACATTTTTTTCCCAGCACATGTTATCCTCAGCGTTGTTCTAGTTTGCCGCGACAATATCTGTTGGAATAGCATACAAATAGTCGTATTGTTTGTTTAGATTCTCCCTTTTGAAAAAAAAAATTCCCTACTTGCTAATTCCCTTTCTGGGTCATGGGGGTCTGCTGGTGCAAGCTCATGTCGGGCCAGAGGCAGGGCTACACCCAGGACTGGTCGCCAGTCCATTGCAGAGAAGTAAAACATATTTTTGCTATTTAAGATATTGCTAAATTGAGGCTGACGACAAGTCAGAAAAGGGTCTCAATACGTGAAAAACTCCGGGTGGTTTAACCCCCCTTACTGTAAAAAAAATATTTTTCAAGACGAGAAACTGAAAACAATCTAAAAATTGGTTATACACAAATAAAAGGCCTATTCGTCCACAGGACATACGATTTTCTCTTGTATAAGACATTAGACATGTTCCAGATAAAAGGACGAGTGCAGTGAAAAATTAAAGAGTGTAATTTGAAATGCTGTATAAAAAATATAGAAAATATATATATAAAATATAATGTAATGAATATTTTCATAGATTTTTAAATAGGGCGTTTGGAATTGATCAGGCATATTTACTTCCCTTTGGATTAGTGTGGGTTAGTTTTTAATTCTGGGACTTTTGGTTTTATTTAGTTTTTTTTTTTTTTTCTAATACCAGTTAATGAATATCAAGGTCCAAGGTTTATGCTGTGTATTGAAACCCAGAACTTATATCAGTTTGAGGAGTTTTTCCAATCGTTTAAATGGAAGTTTCACTTCTGCTTAAACAATTTTAATACAGAACTTGACATTGTTGCATTAGTACTTTGTATTATTTTAAAGAAGCTTTGCTGGTTCATTCTTATGTGAAGGCCAAACATTTTATTTAACTCAAGGCTGAAATCCCAATGTTGCTGCTAGATGCTCAAAAGATCTGTATGATTCCTGATCCATCTACTATTGGTGTAACTAAAGTATTATTATATCATTAAATAGAAAATATTACTTTAGATGCGCTGACTTTTATTATGCGATTCATTTCAAGCAGTTTTCTGCTTACGCTATTGACAATGTATCTGAAAGTTTTCTAAAGTGTTTCCATCTTGACTAGAAATGTTCTGAAATTGTTTTTATTTTATTTTGTTCAAATCATTTAGTAAATCCTTTATTAATTTTATTTTGTTCAAATCCTTTAGTAAATCCTTTATTAACTTGTTGCAGATTTATTGAGATTAAAAAATAAGAATAAATATGAACAATTATTGTGAAAGTATAAACTCTACATATACAGTTAGGAAACTTATTTTTTGTCTCCGAATTAATTTAGTTCTGTACAAATTGGAGCAGACCTCAGGGTGTGAAAACACCAAGAGCAGAATATTCGAAATGACATGTATTTCTTAGGTGCTCAGTCACAGTAATTTCATGGAAGAAACAAATCCGAGAAAACCATCTTATAATTATTTTTTTTTTGTTAAATCATGATTTTTTTACTTTGTTCTTTTTATAGAGATGTATTAATGGTCATCCCACATCTTTAAAGACTTATCATTGTAGTTTTAATGGAAGGGATTTATGAGCCTTATGTCAATAGTTGACTGCTCTGATCAGCAAATAATTTTCAATAACAATAGAGCCAGCTGAAATGTGAAAAGCCTTCCGTTTTCACATTGCCGGTCATGATCCCATTGAAGTCAGTGGAATTTTTTGCATAGTGTGACCCAGCAGTCAGATATTTTACTTTTTGCCATATAAATATTTGTAAATAAAAAGCCATTTCGATCCAATGACCCCAATAGAGCAAAATCTCCACTTGATAAACTGCCGTTAAATATCAAAAATGAATGTTACTGCCTTAGAAGAAGGCCTTTTTAATGTATAATAACTTACTTGAGTCTTAGAACACGTAGATGAAACACAATATGCATAGTCATGTCATCTTACTTTTGGAGGTGGGAGACAGCTCTTTAGCCGAGACAGTTCTGGGAGGTGAAGATCTTTAGGAATTTTAGAATGGCTAAAACATCATTTTAGATGTTAAATGCAATGTAATCGCTCTGTTGGTTAGTCCATTGATTCTGTCCCATCATGCCCCTGTTCCAACAGAAAAAGACTTTGCCATTACAGTGATACCTTGAGATATGAAATTAAAAATGATAGAATTGGGTAACATTTCTGGCAAAATTGCTGAATCAATTTTTTTGTTTGAGAGGTCTCGCAGGAAATCTTTTGCTTCGACATACAAAGAAAAATTCGAGATACGAACTACAAACATTTCTGTCTATTTTCCACTTGTTTGTGTGACCTCGCGCTGCGCTTCCTCGTCCTTGCGCTCCTTTCTCCCTTTGAAGAAAGTGTGCTTTAAGGGGCTGATACGCCTTAAAACACTTTAAATCAGTTTTAAATCGAGCGAAACATTATTTATAGATTACCAATAATGTACTATAACAAATGTTAGAGTCAAGGTGTCGTAACGGTTATAACGTGGAAAGTTCTGGAAAGCGCAAGTTAGTCCTCCTCCTCTAACATATCGCTTCACTCTCAAGGTAAGGTTTCACATTTGTGTACGTATTACGTATTTGGCTTGTGTTTTATTCTGTTTTATTTAGAGATCGACCGATATATCGATATTTTTCCCGATATTTAAGAATTTTACCATAATCGGTTATCGGTTTTGTAATATCGGGGTTACCGATAAACGGCGCCATTTTGTGGGCGTTTTGAGAATCACGCGCATGATCACCATTGCAGCACGGCGTCTGAGGGGAACAACAACTGCGTGCACAGGTAAAGTACATTTATTTGCTTTGCTATATTTTGCTATATTTATATATGTGTTACATAAATGACGGATATGTAGTTTATGCAGCTTGGCTCTAAGAAATAAAGACAAACTCACAGAGTCACGCAAAATAATCCGTCAAATCCTGTCACAATAAAGACGTAACTTTGCCTGGATTAAATAATATACAGCCATGAATAAGCACATGTTGTAAATAAAAGCGCTGAATTTAATTCTCTCTCTGTTGTCTACATGCTCATTATTAGTCTCGTGAAGTTGGAGTCACGAATGCTAAAATAAACCGTCATGTCCTGTCACAATAAAGACGTAACTTGCCTGAATTAAATACAGCCACTAATGAGCGTCTATATGCTCCTCATTCGTCTCGTGAAGTCGCTTCCATTTTGCTGTTCACTCAGCGGGTTGATGCTCATGAAATGCTTTAGCACAGCCACCGCATATAACTTTTAACAAGATTCACTAAAACACCCCGAATTATATTAACATTTATATAACCATCATTCCGCTAATAAACATATTCTAAATAAATATAACTAAGAAATTGAATGCACTTTGTCAGCACGCATTTCATAATCTAGAACGACAAAAACGTTTTTTTTTTCAAAAACGTAACTGTGATATATCAGAAATGCAATAAAAAACGATGTTTTGTTTGTTATATTTCAATATTTCAGAATATTACTCAGTAAATTAACATTATCCAGCCAATTATTCTTCACTATTTAGCCTATAAACAGCTTTATAAACCTAATAAAACTGTAGTTTAAAATGAAGTTACATTTCTGCAAAGTTGATATGACTCCTGTGCTTGAGGACAGACATTCTATATTTATTTTGCTTATTGGAAATGTTAGTGTTGCTGCTCATGCTTTTCATAAAATATTTATATTGTTGTAATATGAATATTAAATTTAACAATAAAGACTGCTTTTTACCTCATTGAAGGTTTTATTTTTGAAAAAAAAAAAAAACTTTAGTAACAGTGGACTTTCAGACCCCTCTATTTATTGTTGTATAAGAGTTTTGATTTGTATGCAAGGAGGGAGTGATTGTAATAAATAAAACGGTTTGTTCAGTTCAGTGGTGTTGTAATCATTGTGTCAAAAACAGAAGTATAATAGTAAATAAATATCGGTTATGGATATCGGTTATCGGGCACATAAACATGCAAATAATTGGTAACAGTATTGGTAATAAAAAATCAATATCGGTCGATCACTAGTTTTATTATGATTTATTACATTAACAATGTGTAGATTTAAGGATTGAAGAAACGTTACTTGATTTTTCTCTGGTTTTCCATTTTTTATTTTACAATTGTTTCTGAGAGCCGTTGCATGGATTAGGCATTCCAGACACGAACGTCACCCTGGAACGCATTACTTTCGTATCTTGGGGTATCACTCTATTTGTTGGATGCAGCGCCTTTCTTTTGGTGGATTTGTTTTGAAAAACCCTTCAATTATTGGCCAAAATAATTCTGTAGTACTTTTCTAGTTGGGGTTGGGGATAAATGGTAAGGGAAACACTGAGATGAATGTGGAGGTAAGTTTCTTCACATGAGTCTAAAGTTAGAGGTTTGCGTAAGCCAGACTCGTTGCATGCCAACACGCTCAGAAGCAAAGCCTTTCTTGGACATAACATACTCTAGTTACAGCATTACCAATCAGTGACATCACATCTTCTTCAGCTCTGATGTCCCTCAGACTGGGCTTTATTTTAATTACTGGAGAGTTTTGAGGGATGGAATGTGAAGGGGGAGTCAGGGAATGAATGCCTGGTCACCTGTTTGGCTCACTGACAGCTCTTGTTACAACTTGTCCCCCATACTCAAACACACAGGGCCTGTTTCTGTCTTTTGCACTCAGTGGTCGGATTGGGCACCGGGTAGTATGCTGGGGGTGTTTACTGTTCTGATAACATCTCTCTGCTGGTTGTCGGTTCATTAGGTTCTGTGTTTTTACCTGTCCTGCTGATCTTACTGTAGATTCTCCCTGTGCCGGGTCAGTATTTCCTCCATCCGGCATACTTTGCCCACAAGTTTGTTTTAGAGCTGGCGAAAAAAAAAATCCTGGTTTAAAATCAATCAGCAGTTAACAAAGGAAACGTTCAAAACACACTATAGTGTGAAATGATATGATATGATATAAAATGATTACCAATAATAGCGCTGTAATATTATAACATTTTGGTCTAATTGTTATTTTGTTTTAAATTTAATTGGAACACAAAATCAATAATTAATACTGAATGGACGGGTGTCGCTTAAAGGCGTCCTCGAGGACACTACCGACTGGTTGTGTGCTTGTGCAAAAAGATCTTTCACCAGCTCTCTTTAAAACAGTTTATTCATTCAAATCCTGTAAGTTTAGGGCTTATTTATATTTATATTTGTGGCAAACATATGTTCAATGAGCAAGATGTCGAGTCGCTCTGTTAAAATTGCTGCTGCCCTCGCTGTGTATCTATATGGCAAACGTGAGGGGCGTAAGGTGAGCCACGCATTCTACGGAATCTAGGAGGGCGAACGCAAATTCTTATGGAAACAAACAGGGAAAGCGTACTTTGTACAGAAACGGTGCTTAAATATTATGTTAAAGTTAAATCGGTTTTCATTCAAGCACACCGATACACACCGCTGACAATTTCGATTTATCGCTTAGCCCTAGTTTGTTTAATCATTGTGACCATTAATTGTGATGGTTAAGGCATCACTCCCTATACACAGAGCTTACAGTGTTCGTAGGCCATACTCGCTCCAAAGGGGATGGCATTAGGGCTCAATAGACCAGGGTCATACTGAACAAAGTCCAGCGAATCCATCGGACATGAAAGTTTACCTGAGCTAGTTCTCAGAGTTCCTTTAGCTACGAAACCATCTCAGGGGTTCACGATTGCAATCAGGGTCGATGACAGGAAGTAATAATGTTGTTCAGATAAGTCGATATTGTGCATTTTGCTCCTAAAACAAGTCTTTTAAGCAGCTCAGCTCCGCAAGCCGTTAAATGGTTTTGCGTTTAAGAAACATCATCACAACCAGCAAGCGTCATTGACTGGCAACTGAGGACTTGGCGTCAGTAGTGTTGGGACTTTCTGCAAATGACATTTTGCAGTTTTCTGCAGCAAATTCTGGAAATTCCATGAGGAGGAAAAGTTGCTCCAGCTTCAACACTACAAACCTTATCAGTCACCTCAAGCGCAACCATCTTTACGACAGAGTGTTGAAAGTGTTTGAGGACGCTAAAACATTAACAAGCGCGCAAGCCAATGGGTCTTGCAAATATTCGTCAGGCTCTTGACAAAACTAAACAGTTTGCCAGACATGATCAGATACGTCCCGTAGGCTAAGGCTAGGGCTGGGCGATATATCGATATTAAAAATATATCGATATATTTTTAAACGAGATATGAAATTTGACCATATCGCATATATCGATATAGGCTGCGTAGTTCAAACTGCGCTGTGAGCCTTGCTCCAGCAAACTGCTTTAACCCGGAGCTCTCAGCACTACTTCGCGCGCCCCTGGCCACGCCCCTCCTCTTTCAGGCACAGAGAGGGGAGGGGCTGGACTCTGGAGCAGACAATCCGCCGGCACTCTTCAACAAACATGGAGGAAGCAACAACATCTGCTGAGCATGCGGAGAAATTAGTTGGTAAACAAAAAAGTAGCGGCTCAGTAATATGGAGATGGTTCGGATTCAAAGTTTCTGATGAGAAACAAAACCATGTCATATGTAGGGAGTGCCATAAAGAAGTTACAGCCAGGGGTGGAAGCACTACAAATCTTTTTCACCATCTAAAACAGTGGCACAAACTGCAGTATGAAGAGTGTGTGAAACTGCGCGCTGCCGAGGCCCCAGCTGCAAGCCAACCGCAACCCGCAAAAGCTCCAGCCCCGACACAAAGCTCCCTTCAAGCTTCATTTTCCGCGGTGTACCGTTGTTGTGCCATATTTCGACTCCCCGGCAGATTCCGACTCCCCTCTGCGTGAACGCGCATTCAATCACGTGATTACACAGACTAAGCCAATGAGAGTTCACATAAAATGTTTACTCGTGAAAAAGTTTTAATTTTTATTTTGCTTATATGCCGCGTAGATGTCAAATTTACTTGTAACACACTGTTTAACTATAAATATAAGTTTAAAAAGTTTAAAAGAATGCAATCGCCTAAGTTGCTTACAGCATTGAATATTTTAATAATTTATGAATGTACAGCATTATACAAACTTTAGATTTTTATATTTTATTTGCGTATTCAAATATATTTATATTTTATTCCCAAAAACAAGGGAACAGCTGAGTATTGTTTCATCCGGCCAGTTTAAATAAAACTACTTGTGAAATGTCATATTTGGGTTTGACTGTGACTAAACAATTGCTCTCACTTTTTGATAAAAATATCGGGATATATATCGTATATCGATATTCAGCCTAAATATATCGGGATATGACTTTTGGTCTATATCGCCCAGCCCTAGCTAAGGCTATTGACGGTTTACGAATTGCCCTTTGAATTACCCTTACAAATTTTAACCAGTCCTTCACCCTCATTGAGGACTCTTTATAATAACTATATTTTGTTCTTTATCATAATATTATTAAAGTATTTTCTGTCCCAGCAGCGTTGATTTAAGTTTTGTGCACTTTTAAGACGGTCCCTAACCCAACAGCACTCTGAAATGGTTGTCGGAGGCTGTTTTAACACAAGTAGCCTGTGAATAATAATTTTGAGCTAACAAACACTGACGTCTCACAGAGGTTATGTTGCTTTTGATATAGAAACATTATTCGTTGTCTTATTTGATCTTTGAGGCCGTTTTATTTGCCTAGAATGTTCCCGAGAAATTCTTTTTTTTATAATTATAATGCCGAGCCGTCTCTAGATCTGCGTCTTCCATCCAAATATGACGTGATCGGCAGAAGCATTTATACTCTGAGTGATAACAACGTGATTTCACCATAAATGTATGGATTTTTTTTATGACTGCCCTGTGAGCATGATGAACCTGATGCACAGGGGATGAATTGCAAGGGGTATCGAGAGGTCCGGCATTCTCAGGAGCTTCAAACACAGGCACACTGATTAGCCAGATATTTGAAGCCATGCTGCTGTGGTGGAATATTAAAAAAAAAATTAGATGGTGCATGTAACATTTTCATTTATAGCATAAAAATCTTTTGGTTTTGTTATTGATATGGATCTCACGGTCTTTGTGTGATATCGGTTAGCGTTATCCACCTTTAGGAGCTGAAAGATATCGGTTATCGTCATCATCACTTTAAAAACATGTTATCATGCATCCCTAATCTAAATAATTCCCTTATTTTAGAATACCTCTTTTTTATTCCTGTATCATTTGAGAGTAAAGTGTGGATTTTGATCCCAATTTTTTTATTATACACTGACAATATTCTAGTTTTGCGCATAAATTTAATTTGTATCTTTGGATGGAAACATGGCTATGGATATTGAGGAATTTTCAAGGTACTTGTGGTTTTTTGGGAAGCAATGGTGAATTCAATCTCTGCTTTTAATTGTCATTAAATTCATTTAGCTTGATTTGCTTTGGCTCAATGTAATTGTTTTACCACAGGGAACTGCGGCAGTCAGGTGCTTGTAACAGAAGATGGCAAGCGTGGGGATTATTTCAGAAGCATCTGAGGGTGGAGACAACAATGAATTTAGCGACATCATCAAATGGAGATCAGGTAAGATTGAGAAGCTCTCTGCTGCGACCAATTTGGCTGTTTAAAGATTTTGACACTTGTTTTGGGTGAGGAGAGTAGAAGTTGAATTCTGTTGAAGGACTGTGAGGTTAAAAACCTTTCAGACACCAATCGTATTAATCAAATTTCTTAAAATGAATGAGATTTTTTTTTCCGTTCTTATCTGTTTTATCTGGTAATAGCAGAGCTGAATTATTTCTTTACTTCAGCAAAGCCTTGTTTCCGATTGTTGTTCAGGTTGAGTGAACAGTGAAGATGAACTTAGTGTTTCATATGATCGAGTTGGGGATTTCTATATAGATGTTTTTATAAAATGCTATGTATGTTTCATTGGCACTTGGTATAAGGGAAAGTGTGTTTACAATGAATAATTTTAATATAATTAGATGCTTCCTATCAGTTAGAAGATGCCAAACTAGTGTCTGTGGTAAAATGTCATGGTTGTTGAATAAAAGCAATCCGAGTTTGGAGTGGATTATTTGATTAGAGTGAGAAAATTAAAGATGAAAGTGATATTATACCACAAGAATGCCTCTTGAAGAATCTCTTCTGTGTGAACAAGACCATGTCCAAAGTGAACAGAAGCACCTTGTTTACGTCATCAAATTTCTTTACATTGTTAACATTGTGAGAATATACTTATAGTTTCCGAAGAATCTTGTCCAAGTAACATTTTAAATAAATTACTGTTGCTACATTTTCAATCACGACATGAATCTGCTCCAAATCAGTTCATTTCTATTAGAAATTACCTCTAATAAGAGTTCTGTAAAATTTCCAAACTAATGAATGGTTTTGCTAAAGTTAATACTGATAAGTCTTTAACAATATCTGTCTTTTACTGTGACTAACTTGAAAGCAGAGGGCATGTGCGTACAAAAATACAATTTCTCAAATTATTCATCTAAGCTTGTTGGTTGTGTAGAAATTAGGGGTGTAACGGTTCACGGTATGTATTGAACCGTTTCGGTGCGGCCTGTTCGGTTCGGTACACTTGCGTACCGTTTCGGTATTCGGTATTTTTATAATAATTTACATTTATTATTAGTGCGATATTAAGCGCAGCGGAACAATGTTCCTAGGCGAGTTTCCGCACGGACGCTATTGAGTGACGAGCGCGAGTAGGAAAATGGAATCATATCAAAAGCGAAGGGGAAGCCAGAGCTTGAAGACCCTCCTGTTTGGGAACACTTTGGCTTCTCTGTTAAAATACATAACGGGGATAGACGAGTGGATAAATTTAAAGTTGTATGGCGACATTGTTCCACGGAGATCGGGTCTGTGGCAGGCAACACATCTAACATTTTCTACTGCTGGAGATATTGTCACTGCAACTAGATCTGTGCTCTCTTCAGAAAATGTGGATAGGTTAATCTATCCTATCTATCCTAACTAGTTGCAGTATTTCATTTTTTATTTAAAAAAATGTGTTTTTCTTAATAAAGAGTGCAATTTATTTAAAATTTCACCCAAATGTGTCACTTTTATTTATTTTATGCAAGAATTGTACTGTGTATTGGCAGCTTTTCAAAATAAAGATTATGTAAGTTCTTATTGTTTTGTACCGAACCGAACTCTTCAAGACACTGTACCGAACCGAATACGATTTTAGCGTACCGCTACCCCCCTAGTAGAAATGGAACCATCATTTGTAATGTTAAGTGTTATGGGGCTGAAGTTTTAGCCACAGGACGCAACACAAGCAACTTGCTTCAATATTACCAACATTTCACAAAGTGTTCACATGTTTATTAGACCTGTGTCAATAGTATTTATTGTTCCTTTAGTGGAAGTCCAGTGAATAAAGAAGTTTGCAGTTGCTGGGAACATGTCATTTATATTGTAGCCAGCTTT
Source organism: Danionella cerebrum (assembly GCA_007224835.1). Taxonomy (NCBI): domain Eukaryota; kingdom Metazoa; phylum Chordata; class Actinopteri; order Cypriniformes; family Danionidae; genus Danionella; species Danionella cerebrum. The sequence goes on from SRMA01027337.1 coordinate 307,565, forward strand.
AAGATGTTTTCAAGTTGCGAAACTTGCACAATGTATTTTGACTGCAGCAGTCACACATTCTGATTTTGAGTGTTCTTGTAAACAGTAGCGGTTTGTGAGACCATTCAAACCTGGATTAATACTAGTCTGCTCTCTAAGCCAATTTCCTGCAGTACCGATAACTCTAAACTATTAGGAAAGGGAGTTAACACTTTGTCATGCAGAGAAACAAAAATAAAGTCAAATAATGATATAATATTGAAAATACAGTGATGTCAATTATTACAGTGATGATCCTCTTTTAAAATATCTTTTAATATTTTGCAGATCATAAACTTTTGAACTCCAGAGAAACTTCCAATCTGATCTGGTATCATGAGTCTAATGTTGAACATGTTTTTCAAAGGTCAAAGTCGAATTGTGAATCATTGATGTGTATTTGTTTTTGTTTCAAGAGGGCCATAGAAAATTTGTGAAATCCTTCACACAGCTTACTCTCCTCTTTCCTAAACTCTCTCTCTCTCTCTCTCTCAATCTGGGGAAACTGGAATTCCTCTGTCGCTGTGTATTTACAGCGCTTGGCTTTCCAGGGCACAGTGTCTGGATTCCAGACTCCTGGTAACTGCCAGAAGTGGTTTTCCGGGGGTTGCATCTATATTCTGTATCGCTTGTTTTCAGTTTCTTGAGATTCACATTTCATAATTGATTGTCTTGATTTGATATTAGAACCAACAAGATCATGCAATTTGTGTTTGGGGTTACCCTCAACAAGATCCTTTGCTAAGTGCTTGATGTGTTGGAGTAATAATGTGTACTGTTGTTCATTTGGCATTACGGACCTATGATTTGTGTGAGAATTGATTCTGTTTTTGTGATGGTTTCTACTGAAGCCCTGGTTATATGCAGACAGAGAGCTTTATTTCCACAATCAGATCTGATGGGTTTTGTTTGTTTACAGTGGTGGTTAATGGTTTGTTTGCGGCAGCAAGATCACAATGGTTTCTTGCGGTGACTTGTTGGACAATTGACACATCACTGACTTTGAAGTTGATACTCAAACATTATCATGATTCAGCATAATTTGTTTTTGAACCAAAATGCTGTTGAAACTTTTTTCCCACTGAAATACAGGTCTTTACATTTTTCACTTCTACTTCGGCAAGGTAACATCAGCTAATGCTAGCACACTCAACATTTCTGTCTCTTTTTTTTGTAATTGTTTTGCAGTTACGAATTGTGACCAGTAAACCTACACTAGTTTAATTCTATTGTCCACTGCTTCCACATTGAGAAAGCGATGGTGCATAAATGTTTGGAAAAACACAAACCAAATGAAAAACCAAATTGCTTATGCATCGTTCACAAAAAATAATTGACGAACAGCGTAGTGAAAAAGATGTCTTACCTCTATTTTTCATTACACTGTGGTAAATCCTCGAAAAAATCTCAAAACCCATTTTTATGTCCATATTTAAAATGAATATAGTTCTGGTAAAAAAAAAACTCTAAACTTTTGTTTAACATTGGTTTGGCATTAATTAAAAACTGCATTTGAGGAAGGGTTGGGGGATTAGTCAAAAACTAATTGATCAAAGATTACTAGGTCAATATTTCAATTACTTTCCCCTTGAAACCACTTCCGGGCGGAGTCACGTGATCCCCACTCCGTTTTCTTTCACCTATTTTAAAACCAAGTAATTCACAATTCAAAAGTGCTGTAGATTAAAATAAATTAACTAATCTTTTTTTTTTCAATGAATCACTATTAATTAGGGGTGTAACGGTTCACGGGGATGTATTGAACCGTTTCGGTACGGCCTGTTCGGTTCGGTACACTTGCAAAATGTGGATAGGTTAATCTATCCTATCTATCCTAACTAGTTGCAGTATTTCATTTTTTATTAAAAAAAATGTGTTTTTCTTTATAAAGAGTGCAATTTATTTAAAATATCACCCAAATGTGTCACTTTTATTTATTTTATGCAAGAATTCTATTGTGTATTGGCAGCTTTTCAAAATAAAGATTATGTAAGTTCTTATTGTTTTGTACCGAACCGAACTCTCCAAGACACTGTACCGAACCGAATACGATTTTAGCGTACCGTTACACCCCTAGTATTAATATAATATAAACACAAAAACAAACTTCACTTCACTTGCTTTTTTAAAGTCTGAATTTTGATGTTGTTAGCCTAGTTTACTATTTTAAGCTAATTTTCTTGGATATATAATTTTTGGGCAAAAAAAATAAAGACAGCGGGGAAACCGAATTAGCGAATCATGTGGCATAACTCTGATCACATGACCAAGGCGGAAGACCAAAACCATGAAACAGCGAAAAGGCATAAAAAAATAAAGGCTTTAATATTACAGATTGTGACAAAAAAAGTCCTCCCTCTGTCTAATTTGCATAAACATGTTTATCACAATAACTATTTAAAACTAATTGCATGCGTTAACACACTAATGTGAACATATTTACTTGCAAGTGAACTATGAGGGGAAAAATGAATAAATAAATAATCATTCATTAGTAGTACTTGAGCACAAATGTCTCTGCACTTACATGAGACTTTGTTTTGTTAACCATGAGGTTATCGTAGGTCCTTGTTCTTCTTATACTGTTATTGCTTTGGTCGCCTTCGTCCATGAGCGGCATTGTTTCATTTCTCAGTCATTTTCATCCAGTTGATTGTATTTCTAATACTCAATACGTAACCTCTTTTCTTACTGAGATGGCATCAGTTTTCATATCTCAGAGTGTCAGAGATGAACTCAAGTATGTAATTATTCCTGTAAACAGAGTCCAGTCATTATTTTACTAGTATATGAGAACAGGAAGTCCACCATAAATCCACTTCCTGTGAAATCAAACTCATGGAAATGCCACCCCAAACAAATTATGAATCAACATTAATCAAGCTGATAACTGCAGGAACAAAGAATCCGTTGAGTTTATGGAGCTTTTCCTCTATAATGAAATCGAGGTCCTTGTCCTCAAGTTTCTGTCAATGTTCACAAACATGGGACAAAGGACTTGCAAAACAAAGTATTTAAGGAACATTAGCTTGTCGTTTCATTTGGGACAACTCTTCCAAATCTTTTTTATCATCCAATAAAAGGTTAATTTTAACGTTTGACACTTTTTTTGAGTCCTCGTTGAACATGCCTCTCGCCACATGAGCCAACACAACTCATTCATCGACACACAATAAAATATCTAATTTACCTTGGTGAAACGAGGGGGTTCTAAACTACTGTGTTTTAGTTGACAACACAGCTACTCTGAAGAGACTAAATCCTTTTTTTTAAGATAACCTAATTATGAGTATGGGTTTTCCTGCTTGGATTACATGGGATGTCCAACGTTAAAGGAATGATTTGTTTTTGCTCGGTGAATCTTGCTTCATCCGTTTAGTTATGGATATATAAGAGCTGGTCATAGAATTGGAATATTGGAATATTTTTTTTCAGTAATTCCAAGATTCCAAACTTGTATAATATATTGTAGCGGGGTGGCGAGAGAGACATGGACACATCTGCACTGTTTAAAGCCACTCAGGGCGTTCATTTAAAATATGGCGACATCATAAATAATTAAAAGAGTCACTCAGCGCTCTGTCGGGTGGTGGGGAGCAGATCCGGTGTGCACACTGCTCCAAATAGTGTGCTGGGGAATGCTCCAGGGTGTCTCCACCCCGTCTGTCCAGTGGTGCGTGGGTTTCTGGACCGGAGGTGTGGGACCTCCAGACCAGACCCAGTCAGTGGGGACCTCCTGGCCTCCTTCCATATACTGCTCTCGACAGAGGAAAGTGGTCTACCTCTTCGTTCATCTTGGCTGCGGTGCATTTAAGTGGACAGGCTTTTGAGTTGCACCTGGCCAGTGTCTGCAGGCCGATGAATCGCACCTGAAAACGCTGATCGGTCCCGCTACCTTGTCACAGTATAAATTGATTCCATAAAGAGAAGTTTTACTTCTTGTTTATTTTCTCATAATGACCTTTCAAGTACGTCGTCATGGTGCCATCTTGGTACAGGACAGGAAAGGTCAGTTCATAGTTTATTTCTCACAATGAAACTGTGAGGCTATTAATCTAAACAAAAAATAATAAATTTTCTTGATGTTGTGCATTAGTGTCTGCTTGAGACTAATGCTGTCAATCGATTAAAAAAATAAACAAATTAACCGCCATTAAAAGACTGACATTTTTTATATGTAAATGTAAATAAGTAATGTAAACTAGGGACATACACTTTAAATAAAAAAATTAATTGACATTTTGTTTAAAGTATTTCTGTATTCCGTATTATTATAATTGTTTTATTTTGAAAAATCAAATCATTCAAAATTTAATTTTTTGGGTTTTACACAGTTAATTGAAAAATTTCTCGTGCTACCTTTTGTATCAATCTTTTAACATTTCTTTGTAAATGCAAAAAGCCAAATATAGTAAAAGCAAACCTCTGTTTCACATTTTTAAGTATGTTATAAACTATATCATTATTCAATTTCAACTTCCTATAACAAGAAGGCTATAAAAATCTTCAGTCATGAATGTTTAGAATTACCATTAAAATGTCCTCTTACAATTGCCCTTTTTTCTCCCTCATCAATTCTTTCCTTCTTTTCCTATTTCTTACTTATCTGGTGTTAGATCTTTTATAGCATGTCATTTTGTTTTTATGTTTGTACATGCTGTATTATTATTTCCTCAATTCAAACAAAAAAACAAAAAACGAAATGAGCGATGGAACTATATTTCAAAGGAATACTTGTTAATGACCCTTTTGCATCACGTCATTTCACTTAGACAATCTTTTTAGCTCCTGGGGCGACTGAAACACGATCAGTCACAATGATAATAGGCTACAGCAACTCGTAAACATTCTACACGGCAAAATGAATCAATTTTGTGTCTGAAAACAGCGTATTGACTAGCACTAGAAGGACGAGGCCTGACGGAGAATCGCTGACAACCTTTTTGAATACATCA
>SRMA01027337.1:312557-408697 GCA_007224835.1 Danionella cerebrum
TCCAGCGTTATGTAAGCAGTGCTCAGAGCCAGATCCGATCTGTCTCACCGTCTGTCCTTCAGTCTTCAGTTTGATTCTGAAGCCACTTAATTTGAGATTTTTCTTATCATGAAATGCCTCCTTGTATTCAAAACTTTATTTACACTTTGAAAAAAAAATTCAGTATCTTCTTTTAAAACAAGGTTCACTGAAATCTTTGTCTCTGATTGAAACAACTTTTAGATAAAGGCTTCGATCAATACAATGCCTCAATCTGTTTCGTTTCGACACAAACCGTAGATCGTTTAAAGGCTTCTACACACTGATCTGAATTTTCTGTCCAAAGTTTTGTGTGTCAATGTGCCTCAATTGAAAACCATTGGCACCAACCAGACATGACACATCAGACCAAATGAGTGGTTCAGGATTTCATCCAGGATTTTTTCTTTGTTCTTTGACTTCCCATAAACTGCCTTTCACGTACGTCGTCATGGTGCCATCTTGGTACAGGACAGGAAAGATCGGTTCATAGTTTCCCCTGACAAATGTTCTTTAAAAAGACTTAAAATTAAATATTGACACTAAATGAACCTGTTTTGGAATTCCAGATATACAGATGTTTTCTTGTGACTCTTGATGTTATGAAGTTATTGTATCGTATAGAGATTGACCAATATTGGTTTTCTATAGCCTAAATGAAAACCTCTTTTCATTTCAGGGTCAGCTGATAAGTGCTGCCGATATTTTTTTTTTTGCCTGTTTTTAGTGCTGATAGGATGATTTCCCTTTTCGTTTTCTGCTAAAATATCAAACAAATAAGTGGATGCACAACACTTTTTTAAACATTTATTAAACATCCACCACACTAGTATCCCATAGTAACCACACCACGTGACACTTCACCAAACCTATACCACATTATGGAATAAAACACTAATATTAAGATTAATTGCAATGATTACATTTTAAATAGTATTTATACATTTTATTTAATATTGTTGATTACTTTTTCTATATTATCATCAGCAGCGTTATGATGATTTTGATGTGTCTTATTCATATGTGACGCAGCGGGAGTTTGTGTTAAGTTTATGTGCATTTATATTAAATTAATAATATTGTAATATAAAACCCTTGTCCTTTACTAAGATGGCGGCTGATCCTTCACATCAGGCCCTGTTTCATGAGCTATCTACGTATAAGATATCTATGCCGTTTTCCCATGTGGTGCAGAGTGCATCTGTTGTATGACAATGACTTGTGAGTATGTGGAGATTTGGTGAGAAGAGTGCATGTTTTGATGAGATGTCACCGTGCACCTTGTTTGCTTCGAGACCCTATTGAATCGCTGCAGGGTATTTAAAATATTCAGCAAACAGCAACTTTGATTTAAATTTATTGCTAAGTTAATGCAAAAACATTTCTAAGTAAGTTGTCTTCTAAGTGCACATTGTACATGCTGTTCTAGGGTGAAATGATTTGCATTTTTTCAAGGTGATTCTAGTGTTTCCAAGATGGCAGCCATTGTTGAAGTATTTCTGAAGTTTAAACTTTTATTTCTTCAACCAGATTATAGTTTGGATTTAAAACAATATTACTTGGGTGATTTTTAAACTATTGTATTTTGCATCACTATTTCTTCTCCCCAAAACATATTTTGTTGTTTAATATGCAAAGGATTTTATATATTTCAGCAAATGTTGTGATTTTTGGTGACATTTCAGATTTTTTACTCATGTTTACTATTAACATCCCTAATATATTTATAGTAGGAGTGAATTGTTTGGTACAAAGCATTCAGTTTGGTATGCACACATAACGAACAGTTCAGCTTGAAACCTTTTTATAAAAATTATAAAGTTAATTACATTTTATTAAAATAAAAAATGTAAGCGTGAAGTTTAAAATGCTAACAGAGATACTGCGCCCATTAGGGAATTCCAAACAGAGTATAAGCTTCATACTGGCTGCCCCTCCCACCCCAAAAAACCCACTAGTCAGAATAAAGACCTTTTTCTGAATTTTCCTTGTTTTTTTTGTTTGTTTTTTTTTGCGAGGAGAATGTCCAGAAAAAGCTGGCTTTTTTACAACAGCAGAAAAAATCGAACAGATCCGGCTAAACTCTCCCTGAGCCGACAAAATACAGTGTAAATATACTCCAGCACACGTGTTGCTATATATGGAAAATGTACATACTCTTTGTCTGGCTCCATCACGGCACACTCTTTATAATCACTGCTCTCAAAGGGAAATTCCAAGCCAAAAACAAATTCTCTAATCGAATAATAAAATGGGATTGTCCTTTTCTCCGTAGGAACAAATGGACTGTTTCAGTATTTGCAGCTTCATTTGTTCCATGATATAAATAAACAGTTAAACAGAGAACTGATGTTCTGATGCCATTTTCTTTAACCCTTAGAAGTCCCTGCATGCACCGGTACTTCATTTTGATTTCAATGATGTTTTGTTATTAGTTTTGATAATATGTTTTAAATATTTATTGGAGATAATAGTTATAGTGCATCATTTGTAGGGGTTGGAATCTTAGGGATCTGATTTGATTCAAGATTCACAATCCAATTGCGAAATGATTTTTAAGGTTATATGGTTCTTTCATTTACTTTTAAAATAAATAGCTTAATTTTTTGTTGTTGATCCTCATGTTGAATTTCATATTAGAGTGAATATTATAGAAGCTCCTTTTTTCGCTTTAGGTCAGCTCAGCACAGATAGGCGGTTGTTGCTTAAGGAATCGTTCAAGCATCTCATATGCACTGTTCCTTCTAGTGATTGTCAGATTTCGGTTTATGACATGCCAGATCAAACTGTTTTTGTTTCCCCTCAAACTGATGCTTTCCAATTGTTCTGTGATTGAAAAAAGTCACAATGCACTCACCCTCTCCATCTTCATTACTCACTGAGAGGCTAAATTAGGTGTGTGCCCGTAACATCTCAGATATGAACACTTGCCAGGCTGAGCTGCAACACCCATATTAGGTTTTCCCAATATTTGCCGTGTAATGCAGTCATGGTTAGTCTACTTTTTTCAAACCATGATAACCGTTTTTTCACAAAAAGCCATAAGTCCATTAGGACAAGCACACAAGCAATGAAGATGAGGTGCTGAGGAGGTGGAAAAATGGCAGCTGTCATCTGCAGCAATAGTTTTGAAAACCAAGTCTTTGTTCACAATTTTCCATTCATTTGCAACAGTTTGCAATAGTTCAGCAACATTCTTGTCCATGCATCGCATGTAATTGTAAACTGAGCTTTAATCTTGAGCGTTGTGATGTTAATGTTTCCGGCGCATACTTGTGATTTGATTGAACACAGAAATCACATCATTTTTTTTCCTCCTCTTCTCTGTCTTCTCCCCTCTCCACTCCTAATAATTTGCAAGGAAGAAAATGCACGGCCGTCTTTCAGTTTCGATTTTACAGCCCCCAAATTAGTGCCATCTAGTTGTGTAATACTTGTGATATGGCTTGTGTTTTTCACAATTATGCCACAAAACAAAGCACAATGGAACAAAAAGTGGTTGGGACAGTGAATAATGATTTTTTGTTTTAATTCAATTTACACATTGTTTTTACCTTGTCTTTGCTTTTTGGAGGGCTTTTTGAATTTGTATTTTGTTTTATAAAACACAAGCACTGTTTACTTTTTTAGGTTTTGGTACTAGAACAAGGACACATTTTAATACTTCAAAAAGCCCAGGATGTCTAATGGTTACTGTTTGTGAAGAGAGGACGAAAGAAGCTGGAAGCTGAAAATACACTTTTTTTGGTAGTCTATTAGAAATGAAATAGCATTTTCTGAAGGTTGTTTTCTTTCGTATCTGAGAGGAAGTGAAATTATTTGTTGCTCGAGAGTTTTTCTAGTTTCACGTGGCTATGAACTCATGACAAGTGACTTCTTGACCTAGGTGTATTCTCTGACCTCTGTGACTCAAGGTCTCTGCAGTGCATGCTGGGTAAAAGGCAGAATTGAGTAGTTTACGTCTGAGACTGCTGTGGTTTTTGTTGACATCCTTCTGAGAGTTCAGTGACCCATTTACCTCAGATTGTTCTTGTGAAATGGACACTGTGTGTTTGTGTGTCACCTGAAACCCTGAACCGTGCTAAGCTAATAAAGGAAACTCACCTGAGGCGATCCTGTTACGCACACATCTCTGCTGCTGTAATTGTACAGATTGGCAGAGTGTGACTGAGAGTGAGCGGGCAGAACGCGTGGGGTATATTATTGAATAGAAACAGTGGTATTAGAATCAGGAAGTGCTGCAGAGCTGCTCTATTGTTACTGGCCTCATTAATCTCCTTAAGGCCACTGATAAGTTTGTTTTAGTGATGTTGTTTCTGAACAACTGTTGTCAGCTGATTTATTGTCTTATGAATCCCCTCATGAAAACTTTTCAGTTTACTGTTTCATTTAAGGAATTTCATTCTATTATAAAACCTTTTCCATAAAGGTTCAACTAAATATGAACATGCTTAAAGACATTTCCTACATTGTGTATAGAAGGTATTTCTGTGCTAAGCAAAGAATGCAATTATAATGGACTAATACTTCAGCGTTCTTCTCAATATCGTACAGTAAGTTCTAGTTTCGCAATCGCTACGTTCTACATCTGTTGTCTCCAGGATTTCTCCAAGATTAACGTCATTGTTATGAGTTTAAACATTTTCTGTTGTTGTCTTGGTCAATATTTCTGTCACATATGCCAAAATAGAAAAGAAAAAAACAATATCAATGTTAAATTTTGCATTTCCTGTGGCCAACTGGTGGCACTATAATTGAGTGAGTGCATTGTAGAGGTGTTCGTAAATTTAAATTTGGAAACGTTCAGAATAGAATTGTTCGTCTGATGTACACAGTACTGCGATGGACTGGCGACCTGTCCAGGGTGTACTCCCGCCTCTTGCCCAATGTGCGCTGAATATAGGGACCAGCAGACCCCATGACCCCAAAAGGGATTAAGGTCTTTATGGTCAACTGTGCGTATAAAGTTCTACTTCCGGGTTCAGGTTCCGGAATCACACTCCGATAGACTTTCATTGTAAGTCTTGGGTCCTTACAAAAGTGATACAAATTTCAGACCTTTAATTCAAATAGAGTCAAAAACACTTTAACATTGTATATTCCATGTTGCCACGTGGTGGTGCTATAACTGATACTGTAGGTTGCTTTATGGACTCGTTCAGACATGGACTTTTTAGGCCTTTACACACCGATCCCAATTGAGATACACACGAATCTTCTGATGGCTTCTCATCAGGGTGTTCTTCATCTGCGTCAATGAAATATTAATGCAATGATACTCCCTGCTTGAAGATGGCATTTGCGGCACAATAGATGCTCACAGCGCTAAATGTGGAAACAGGAAAGAAGAACAGCAAGAAGAAGACAAAGACAGAGAATTCAAAAATAGGAAAAAAATCCTGGATCTTAAGCAGTTTATTGTGTTGGTTGCTGATCACAGGGAGCTGTTTATCAAAAATGTGGAGAAAAGAGAGGATTTGTGGTGCGCTGTTTCTTTGAAACTCCTTTGTTTATTCCCAGCACTTGTACAGTCCGTTGTGTGATGTCCCATTGATGCCCATGGTTTCGTCGCACAAAACTTCTCAATGAAAGTGACGCACGTGGCAAATTTGAACCCGATCAGGCATTACATGGCGATTTCAAATTTTGACAACCAGCTTTGCAAGTCAAGACAGCTTTGCAATTTAATGTCACAAATGCCTTTAGATAAGCCTGATGGAGTTTGGAGATGGATGTTACAATCTCTTGGACGAGGTAAAGTAACATAAGCAAAAGTGTACAATTTTAGAGGTTTTTGTAAAATAACCAACTTCCTGTAAATTTTGGAGACACCATCCTTGTCATTTATATTTAAGTCTTGGTACCCTACACATATGTGTCGAATTCGCCTTCGACGTGCTTTGAGAAACATGCTAGGTGGCACTTTGGAGCCATTTTGCCACACCCAATTTTCAAACCCAATGAGATATACATGTTCTCCAGTTCTGACGTGAGCGATATTCTGTGACTAGGCTGTGAAACGATAATACTCTCTGAGGAATTAAAATAACGTTTACACACTTTCTGTGCTCGAGCACTAATTAATGCAATGTTTCTTAGTCGCAGGACAACAAATCTGCTGCGCTGTAAAATTCACTTTAAAAGAGATAGAGAGATGTGATTTAAAATGGATCAAACCCAGACAAAAGATACAAATAATTATGTAACAAAAAAGATGCACGTGAACAACCAGTTTGAATGCACTTAGCTTTCAAGGTCTTGGAGGAATGGAGGAAAGGGAAAGAAAGAAAGTGAGTTCCTGCATTCCCTGATCATGAATGATGTCCTCGCCCATCTGTGTGAATGTTTGAGAAGGGTGTGGTGAGCTGCGAAGGCGAAAGTCTACTTTCAGCCTTGTCATTATAAGGAGGCTGTGTGGCTGCGTTGGAAAATCCTGGAGGAGCATGTGCGCTGAACGTCTGGAAAGTGCAGCTGTGTTTCCATCCCTCTATTTTTATGCACATTTTTGGCACTTTGTAAACGAGATAATTAGGCACAAGAGTTTAGGCATCGAAACCAAGGCATGGTTTATCAGCAGTCATTAAAAGTGAGTGAACGCTGGTGGGTGAAGGAGTGGTTGAAGTGTCCAGCAAGCGGCATAGCAAGTCTGAGCTTGCTGGTCATCCGGCAGTGTTTCCCCTATCGTCATACCGAAGTTGTGCTGTGCCCCGTGTAATGATTACCCCTACCCCCTAAAAGGTTAGTCAACCTAAGCAGTATGTAAATGAAAACACTATGATCAGGTGATGGTGTTCAATCAATTATATATTCAAGCAATCAATCAAGCAATTATATATTTCACTCTCTGTTAAGTGGCCAGCGATAATCAGCTCTATAAAGTGCACTGGACTGTAAGGTGAAATACCAATGTGTCTAATTTCAGAAATAAGGGCATTACGCAAAACAAAACAGTCAATTTTAGTGATGACGACAGCCTTTTTGAAAGATCAAACAGCAATAAGCACTAAAGGACAATACACTCTGATCCGGAAGATCTTCACCGACCCAGTGCTTAAACCGTCAAGTAAACATGCACCTGTATGTGAACCACACCTGCCTATAAAACACCATGTGGGCTGGAATATCACCACTGGGCGTGAGGACCTTTTTCTTTTAGGGTAATAAATTGCTTTTAAACTGACAGATTCTTGTTAAGATTGGCTGCTGAGCCACAATGCTATCCTAAGCTCTTGTTAAGAATTGTAATTCTGTATGTAATTATGTCTTTTTATTTAGTAAAGTTTTCATTCAAATGTTTTTATACAATTAGGTAAAAGCTGTGCCCCCTTCCTTAACTGATAATCTATTATAATCGTGTTGTTTTTAAAGGTTGTTTTACAAAGAGCAGTTTTTTTTCTATCTTTAATTTATCAATAATAAATAATTTGCATTCTAAATGCTGGGCAGCTCTGTTTGAATCGGCTGAAAAGTCATATATCAATAGACGTCAAACTTTTTGAAAAGCCAGCTTTAAACACATCTAAAAAACATTAAGAAAGCATAATTTGTCCTCCCAGCATGGCTGAATATGCACAACATGAGTGTCTGAACCACTTTCTTCTTTCTGTTCCTTGTCTGTGAATGTTTGAGTGTCTGGCTGTGTTTTAACAGTTGCTGGCACCTTGTCGTGACCCCAACAGCACTTCAGAGCCAAACTGATTTATTTGAGGAATTGAGGAATACACAGGCTGTGGGTGGGTGGCTGTGCATGGTAATGAGTAATGGGTTTTTATTTATCAAAGAGATTTCTGGTGTTTTCACCAAAACGTATTCAAAAATAATAAAGATTTTTACAGTCAAGTTCCTCCTGGATACTAGTCAATAGCCATGTTTCAATCCAAAAATACAAGTTAAATTTATGCAAATATCTCCTAAAATATTTGGGAATAAAGCAAAAAAAAAGCATCTGCACATATTTGCTTTTGTTGCTGCACTAATTATAAAAGCGTGGAGTATTACTTTTTCCTACACGTGTTTCCCATAAAAAGCGTACAGCAGGTTTAAAGCTCCAATGGTCTCCGTTGTCTCTAAATGGTAGAAAAGCAAAACCACTATGACTTTTCTCAGAGTTAGTTTAACATCTAAACTGAATGATCTACAGGAAGAGATTAAATAAAGTTTTTCATTTTTCATCTCTGGCTATGTTCACTCTTAAGGCTGGGCGGTATGACTGTATATATCATTACGTAACGAAATGTGTACCGTAAAATAATTGTAATAATTTGACTTTATTGTAATTTTAAAGTGAAATGTAAATGAGTGGGTGCGGCCAACTCGCGTGCAGCATGCGTGAGGCTGAGACTGGTTGAAGGCCATTGAATGCAAAACTGAAGGATACGCTGGGAGGTTTTAAAAACATGGAAAAGGATCTACAAACAAGGATTGCTCTAAGGAAATTCCTGAACAGGGCGAGGAACTAAACAATCAAATAAGATCAAGTCCATCTTAAATATTAAAGTTGTTTTTTAGTTTTTGTACATTTTCTGGAATCACTACATATATAAAAATATATATTTACAGGTAAAGTATACCAATGCAACCCAAATACAGTTTTTTTGGCCATATGCTACCTGTATTCGAATCGCTCATGACAGTCTGAACTTTACAAGTCTGATTTTTTCAAATGAAAACCAGGTCAGGTTCTTATGTGGTCCCAGATCAGATGCGTAACCAATTTCAAATACAACCTGAACGACCAGTTTGGATGTATCTAACTTTTTCCACCAATCTTCATTAAAACATGTTTTCTTTTATTTAAAGAAGTACAACGAAGACTGTGTTGGTAAAATAGCTCCATGATCGCTCCCGCCATTGTTCTGAAAATATACCCTTTGTCTTGGTCTTTTTCATCAAAAAGTTTTTTTCCTTAATATTTTTTGATAATAGTAAAGTTGTCTCGGATCAAACATTATCTTCAATAAAACCACAAAACCACTAGCAGGGCATTCACATCAATATTTACATCTGTAAACCAAGCATTGCGTCATGATGTCATCGTCTCTTCAATGATTGTCGTATCGAAATCTCATAGACAGAGGCCAGAGTCGCATATCATAAGTAACGTTAACAAGCTCACAAAATCTGAATTGACCATAAAGATCTGCAATGTGAATGTAACGATAGAAACCATTTTCAACTAGCACAATAATAATAATCCGCGAACATCATTTCAAAGTATTATAAACATTTATTTCTAAAAAACATTTTAAATATCCAAAATAATTTGTGGTCTGCTGTTCACATCACGCTTCTCTATAAGGGTTTGATTTTATTCCAGTACCAAATTGATGTACCATCTGCGGTGGACTGGCGACCTGTTTAGGGTGTACCCCCAACTCTCACCCAATGTGCGCTGGACATAGGAACTGGCAGACCGCCGTGACCCCAAAAAGGGTATAAGTGGTTTGGAAAATGAATGAATGAATGAAAACAGTACCACTTGCGTCATGGTACTTTAATATGTGCTTTAAAACACAGACAACGTGGCCTCTGTATGCTTTTGGGGCATTTTCGCCACATTCAGAACTTCAGAACACACTCAGAACTTTTTACGTTTTTCTCGTTTTATTTTTTCTCTATGCCCATTTAGGTGAGGTTGAAAAAGCAGGCTTAACTGGCCAGAAAGAATAATTACTGCATGTGTCATAACATTTAAGTGCTTATGTAGCTTAATAAATAGCACTCCTTTAACGGTCTCCATAATTCCTCGTTTTATGTCCGGTTTTGGATCTCTTTTGCATTTGCTATGATATCACCAAGGGAACTTGAATTTCAAAACCAAGAGATACCACATCAATTTGGTGCTCGTCATAAAAGGCACGTCCAATGGTGTGAACATCTAACTCATGTCTATTTGACTGATGTCATCTGCAGGAAGTGCTGTCTGTGAGAATGGAAATGCTAAACTAAGACTTGTCTAAAGGTAAACAGGAAGTTAGTCATATTTGTAGAACCGCTGCTGCACGTTTTGTCATTTTGCAATCTTCAGTCTCTATGTCAGGAAGCATGTGGAAATAGACCAGGACTTATTGACACACTTCTGCATTTTGAGAGAAGCCCACCTCAGTCTCCCAGCATGCATTGCGATCACAGAGCATCAGAACTTCCTGTGTGTGGTCTTCCTCCTTTGGTCTCTGTATCTCCTAGTTTTCCTCTTTGCTCATCCTTTATGGGGCCCATGCTGTGAAGATGAGTAGGTGGATACCCTGGAGAAGGCGTAGCTTCTTCAGGAGGCAGAGGAAGAAGTTTGGAGTTCCTCTCCTGGGTGAGAGCGCAGTCTCTTTCACTTCCTGATTGACATTTTTAAACAATGAGTTTCTGAAGTAGCTCTCTCGTGTTTTTCAAATGCTTTTAGATGGTTATAGAGGTTTAGATTGTTTGAGGTGTACACACAAGTCTGTTTTGGTGTGCGTGTGATCATGCAGCTGTGTGTTAGGCATGCTTTGTGTGTGTGTGCGTGTGTGTGTGTGTGTGTGTGTGTGTGCGTGTGTGCGTGTGTGTGTGTGTGTGTGTGGTAGCTTATCCTTGCTGGTGCAATCAAATTGGTTCTCATGATGCAGACACTGGTCATGAACGCTGAGTCTTCTGATATAGTGAAAGGAATTAATTTCTATCAAAGTTCTCACGTGTAAGACATGTAAACACAATTAATTGATACTCAGGTCAACAACGCTTATCTGAGATGGTTGAGCTTTTGTTGTGATTCATTTAAATGTGGTTCAACAACATAATCTCTGTTTATCTCAGTGGCTGAACCTTGGTGAATTGTAATTTCAATAACTATCTCTCTCTCTCTCTCTCTCTCTCTCTCTCTCTCTCTCTCAGGATTTTCAGTTTTACCAAATTGTCTCTCCGTCTCAGTTCCCTTTTTTCTTACCCTTAAGGCATTTACAGACCAAGAGGGATACAAAGTAATGATAGGAAAAGGAGAATATTTCAAGGGTGATTTAAATGTACCATTGAACACATCAAATGCGAGTTTTGAGAAACAACGGCAACGAATGGATTCCTCGTCAAGCAAAGTTTACTCTTCCATGTACCACTGTCGTACTGAAGATCATTCGATTAGAACTGATTAATCGTTCTGACATTCAATGATTATAAGTGGCTGTAGCCTCGCAACAAGCCGAATTGCGATTGGTCAGACGTGTTTGAGGAAAAAAGATGTTGATACGAAATTGTCGTTGATGCAAGAGGGGTCACTAACAAGTATTGTTTCAAATTACAATACTGTTAAAATGCATGTTAAAATTCCGCCTGGTGTGTAAAGGCCTTTAGTCCATGAAACCGAGGGTCAGAGGAAAGGCTCAAATTATTGACCCATCAATTGAGACACTTCTAGATCAGCCAGATGCTCTGGAAGGATCAGCAAATGTATAATTCCTGGTACCACTGGCCAAAAAACTCACCACCTGGATTTACATTAGAAAAAAGTACTACTTTCCTATTGGATGATTACGGCATGGCCGATTACCTTTCAGCTGCAACAAGTTATTCAACCAGAACTGGTGCAATGAGCTGCTTCTCATTTCTTCACAACCATGTCGAGAGACACATCCCGTGATTACGATAAAGATGTTAGTCTTTCTGTATTCAGTTGTCTGCCCACCTTTATCTGTGTTTGCTTATCTTAGTTTGTGTTGTTTCCATTCCACAATGTCTACATCAGATTTATCCAATTATTTCATCTGTCGTTCTATGTTTGTCTATACTTGTAGTGTACTATAATATACTACGTTAGTCAGAAAACCTTAAGTGTTCTTTCAGAATGAAAACATTTTCTATGAGATACAACAATATGAAATACTCCAACAAATGTGGGCCATTGATTGTTCATTTACATACAAAAAAAATGATTTTCCTAACAAATTCATTCAAGCCCAATTATAGTCTTAGGAGAAAAGCCACACTTAAGACAACAATATTTTAATTTGCAGTATTCAACCACAGGTGGGTCTAGAGGTGTCCACCAGACAGGTGACTATAAATTGCTTATCAAAGAAACCCTTGCCTATTTCATGTTGTCTGCAATGGCTCCCCACGGATGAAAAATGTCACAAAATCAGAGAAGTGGATAATTTATTTACACAAAAAGGTGAGGGCTACAAAAAGATCAACAAATCTATACATATCAATCCAACACATGCAGTTATCCAAACATTTAAGATGCAACCATCTTAGAAAGATGTCCAGGCCATCTACGGAAGTTAAGGAGCTTCTTCTGATGAGTAGGGTTGAAGAAAACCCCCTTGCAAATGAAAGAAACCCAATTGGAGTGAGCGTTTCCCGTGACGCCATGTGACACACACTGCATAGGAATGTCATGCATGGGTTTTGTCCATGAAGGAAGCCTTTCCTAAAGCCCATACTCAAAAAAATACACCTAGGTCCAATATGCTGAAAAAGATGAAAACTGGAAAAAATGGAAAAAATAGATGTCGCAGTATGTAGCCAACATGTTCATTCCATTCCTAAAAGACTTGGACTTGTCCTAAAAAATCGTGGTCATAGTTTTTCAGTTTTTTTGCGGCATGTATTTCTTTTTGCTTCAACCCAATTAAGTTGAAGATTTTGTGATCCAAGTTAATCAATAATCTCTCAATCAAAGACAAAGTTCTTCTTAATTAGTCCACCATTTTTGTCTCTACCTGTTTCTGTCACTATTTGTCTCCTTCTGTCTAAATAGCACATCCACAGTCTTATGAATTGAAGCAAGATGCTCAGCCAGTAGAAAACTGGGCCTTGTAGTAGTTCAGCTTTCAGATTCACTCATTAGAGAAAGTTTACAGGTCCCAAATTCCATTCCCTCGTGGTGACCTGCCATGTGGTTGTCATGGTGACCCTCACTCTCTCGGTCATGCTCTCACTCTTGTGTATGCTGGGATGCCATTCCACAGAGACCAGAGTGTGTTCCACCAGTGGAGCACAACATACACATGCCTGCTCACCCCCTCTCTCATTATCGTGCTCTCTCTTTCATTATCTCGTTCTCTTATATCTCTGCTTCTCGATCCCTTTCCAATAGTGAACTGTGGAGAGCACAGTAAAGTTAGATTTAGGAATTACTTTTGTTCTCTTTCTTTCTATTGCTGCAACATCATCTGTTGTTTTATGGCTTCATGGCTACTCAGAACCTCAGAGGTGAGCAGATTTTACTACACTTTTTCTGCTACCTAAAATGATATAGGGTAGTGGTAAGGACCTAGAAAAGTTGCAAGAACTTGTAATTTTTTTGGTATTAGGGGAAATGTAGTGCGTAATAACTGCAATTCACAATTGAAATAGAAGTTTTTTTTATGTGCCGTTCTGGCTTGAAAGGACTCCAAAGTGCATTGAAGAGTTCTGTGTGAGTCTCATCATTCACAAGCAATTGAATCCACCCAAACATGTAGAAATAACAACACGCTTCACGCAGTTCAGTGTCGAGATGCCTGTGTATGCGGCGAGGGTTGCATATAATGCCCTCTTGTGCTGTTTGCATATGATAAGGATAATGAACAAAGTTTGAATCTATTTCATGCAAAGTAGAGGGTTAAAATCAGGAGTGTTTTTAATCTTTCTTATGGTGTTTCTCTGACATTATTTGCAGGTTTTCGTTGATATTCTAAGCCAATAGTCATCATAACTGTTAATTTTGGGGATCGTCATTTATTAGGCAGTTGTACTTATTAGGTTGTTGGTTGTACATTTGCCACTACTTGTTTCATATTTTCATACCCCCAATGTTTTTTTTTATGGGTCTGTTTACCCACAAATTTGCACAGCAGCACAGTAGAGGTGTGTATAGTGTTAAGCAGGAGAAACAAACTGTATAGTCTATACTTTATTTCAACAAACAGTGAGCAAAGAATTGGCATCCTTTCTAAAGATAAGCTCAGGTGAGGAGTTAAAACATCAATATATGAGCTCAAAAATGCAGAAACACAGACTGGGACTCTGATCAAATTTTACACTAGTCATGTTTTCATCCAAAGTTGTGAATTAAATACTGAATACTTAAATTCAAAACTGGAATATTTGATGGCAGACTCTGGGATTTTTAGAATGACCAAAGCAACATTTCAGATGTTGTGCAATGATATCGCTCCTGGTTGGTTTGCCATGCAAACGTGAAAACTCCACTTCTTGACTGGAAGGAACTCATGGGTGATTCTTTTTGACTTCACTCTAGATGTCCTAGTGTGTATTGTACTAGTTAAAAAGTCTGACAAGTTTCTGCAGATGTGCTCTAAATGAGTTGAACTCAGTGTCATTGCATTTGAATGTAGCAACTGTTAGTCACTGAAGCCTCTTAAAAGGTTAATGACTATGAAGTGAAAAAAAAACTTATACACAATCAAGTGTTGTCTCCAGCTTTCCTCCTTCTGCCTTCATTTAGACAAGCTCAGGCAGGAGTTCATATAGGGGAGCATACCACCTCCTTGATTATGGGACTTTTATGCTTTTATGGAATGTCCCATTTATGATTATCACAAGCTCTTCAAGTTCAATTATAATTATGTGAAATGCACAGCGTGATTGAGTTTATTCAGTAACTGCAATCCACATGCAGTGTGTAATGGTTCAAGCATCTGCTAGATTTCTGATGATTTAGTAAATTTTGTTCTAGAAATTCAACCTCTACTCTATCAAGGATCTAATAGGGCCTCAAAAATGAAGAACCTGCAGATTTTTCTCTCTTTGTTTGGCTACTGAATGGTTTTCTATTTGTTTTTATCATTAGACATGTCCGACGTTGTGCAATGAAATCCGGCCATTGGTTGGTCCGAAAGTTCCGAAAGTGAAACGCATCGCCATTGTGTTGCATTGGGATATATTTGGTAAATACATTTCCATTGTATGTGCATTTTTTTCATATTTGATAAAAAGTTTATCCTACTCAAATGTGCGCATTGTCTTGACGTTTTAGCACAGGGTATTTCATGTGACATTCCAAAATGCGGATAAAAATAGGTGGATGGAAATGCAGCTAGTGTCTCCACCCAGAGGTTTTCAATAAATGGGCTTCCCGCCTGGTTGAATGTGAGCATAGCGAAGATATCTGATTGGTTGAATGATTCAACCTGTTTTAGAAAGTCAGACTGCCACACTAGGCACCATGCTCTTCATTTAGCAAAAATGTAATACTTAATGTAACCTCACTTCAAATATTTTCCAGGTCTTATCAAGTGATATTTTGTGGCCACATCCTTTAATGACAGGACCGTGAAGAGCAGAGTCAGGAAATGGGTGGTTTGGGGAAAGGGATTCGAACTTGCGTCACCCTGTGCAACCACACACACACACGCACGCACGCACGCACCCACACACACACACACACACACACACGTGTCCTGAAACCTCTGGTGGTCAGTTGATGAACTGCAGGATCAGTCACTTCCTGTTACGCATTTTTGGTTTATCAGGTCAGTGTGAAAAATTCAGCTGTGAATGCTGAACTATAGTGTGACCATAATCTTAATTTTATAATAATTGTCTCTAAGGAAGGCCCTAGATATCTACATTACAAACAATTCTGTATACCTCCAAAAAGAGGCTCATAGACAGGGCTGTTATTATTTTTTTTTACATGAAATAAAAACAATATTCTGATTTCTATTATGTTTGCGAACCGATGAATTAATTTGTTGCTTTTTATAAAGACTTTTTAGAAATTCTACAATACCATAATGGTATTATAGAAGTTGTGGAACTTGGGCAGGGGGCATCTTCAGAAGGAACTCTCAGATCCTTTTATTTTAATCTGCAAGTCTGTATTTGTATGTTGAAAGTGCAGTTGAATGTAGTGAGTGCTGACTATGTCTAAAGGGTCAGCATCTTCCCTCAGGCTGACGGATTTGTGATGCTCCTGGTGAACTGTGGCCTCAACTCGTCTCTGTGTTTTAGGACGTAACACACAGGGCATAGCACACATGCCTGGAGTCAGTTTGATGGACACGCATAGTGACTGTACGCTGTGTTTGAGAAGCGGAGGAATGTCAGGGGGTTGAGGAAGGCAAGTGTTTGCTTGTTTGTGATGGAGCGAGAGAAATGGAGGTTTGGGTTCTGCACTGCACTTATGTGACCTTTATTATATCACTACTTTGGGGTTTTATTTAACTTTACTAAATGGATGAAGGTGGAATGTACAAATCAAAATGAATACAGCACCATTAGAGACACTTTAATGATTTTGAAATATTCATTGTTTGGTTTTGGGAGTCTTCAACAGCAATTTGACGAACATGAAAAGTCAAAAACACTTTCATTATCTTATAATAGAGATATATTTGAACAGATTTGATTTTCTTAGTGTATTCTGCTGTGATCCCAAGTTTTTTGTTTGAATGTAATTCAATTTTCATTTACTGTGCTGCCTTTTTTTGTAATGGCTTGAGTTTGCTCTGCTCATTGATATGAGGTACATACCGATCAGTGGTTCCCAAAATATTGCAGTTAAAACTGTAAAGTAAAACTGTAAACACACAGAATCGCAAAACCATCATGCTTTATTTAATATTGTGAACATGTACAGAACAGATTTTAAAGCTGAAATGGAATAAAATGAAAATATTAGTAAGTAAAACAGAAAAAATGTAAAAATAGTCAAAAGCTGGCAATACACCAGGGATGCAACTGTACACAAAGCTCACAGTTGCACAACGGTTTATTCATATTCAAAGCATAATTGAAAAAAATTACAGTTTGCTAAACAATCACAACTGAACCACAGCTAAAACGGTGGTTAAAAACCGTGGTATGTTACGAACCGTGAGCTTTGTGTACCGTTGCATCCCTAGTGACCACCCTGTGAGTAGCTTATGCGCCTGGCTTACGTGTGGGATATATTTACTTGTTTGAATGCTAAGGGTGTTTTTGAACCATAATCATCATTCAAGATAACGTTGAGGCCACAATAAAGAAGTTACACCTTTTGGAAAAACTTTTGGCACAAACAACACAGAAGTCGCTCTTGTGCTGCACGAGTTTTGACGCTCAAATGATCCGCTGACAGAGTAAAGGGTGTCGCACATGCCTTTGGTTGTGCAGTTACGTAGATATTTCCCAGAGGTAGATGAATCAAGTGATTGGATACATGGTCGAGATTTTGTTGATAGTTTTGACTTATAGCTTGTTCCTGCCTCAAGCCGGTGACTCGGTGGTTTGTGATGAACACACTGGTTCAACAGACACTGATGTGGTGAGGCTTTGCATTGATGGTGCATTAGATAGGGCTTTGATTGTTTAGCGAATTATTTATATTTTCAATATATATTTAATTTTAATCTCACAATAACGATTTGGCGATATTCTTTAAAACGCGTTTTTTTTAATTTATTAATTTATTTATTTTTTTTAAAAATGGCCAGATTTCTATGGCCAGATTTAACAATAACCAACTTCAAGTTAAGTCCAGGTTGTCAAAGGAGAATATACCACATTTGGTATTATCTTACATTATCTTATCTTTTTTGTGCAAAAAAGAAATAAAACGGGTTGAAAAATGCAACACATTTCGCAGTTTCTCCCTCAGTGTTTTGCGAGTTGATTCGTGTAAGTTTAGCAGTGAAGTCTGAGGAAAATATTTGCGACTTGGCGCTTTATAACTGACGTTAACAAACCTTCACTCTCCACCACTTTAATCGCCACCCTTTCCTCGGCTTTGAAATAAGTGATGTAATGTCTTGCCAGCATTTACTCGATTTGTTGTGAGGTAAGTCTCGGTTTGCTGAGTGTTTAGTGCAGATTTGCTCATGTTTTCTTTAGCTGTCGTCGTACTTATGGAAGTGGAGTTGAGAAGTTTTTCTATATTCCTCGTACTCTTTCATACGGTTCGTTTGCAAGTGATTGAACAGATTTATTGTTGAACTCTCCACGGCGGCAGTCTTTCTGCATATCTTGGAGGTAACATTATTTTTACTGACCTCAGTCTTGTTGAAACCGAACCATTTCCAAGCTAGAGACGTCTCGGCACAAAATCATCTGCTGCCACTGAGACAGGAGACTCTTGCATACTTCCTCCATGTGAGATAATGTTGTTATTGTCAGTACCAGACAGAATTATGCCCCCTGATTGGCTTCTGAGGAATGAACCAGATACAGGATGTCACTGCATGTCTATATCAGGCCCCCTGATTGGCTTCTCACTCATACACTTCTCCTCTACCGTCAACCACAGACTGTTTGCTGTAGATGCATCTTCTGTTGGTTTTCTTTTTGAGATGGTAGTACTCAATAATGTAAAACACATTGTCAAAACAACGTTTACAATTCTATGGTAGACGATGTATATCGCCCACCCATACTGCTCCAAGGAAACATCGGTTTGGATGCTTGGGTTGTTTGGGAGATTAGGACATCTGTCAGCTAGGGCCTTCAGGGGTTTAAAGTTGTTCCCGAAGTACAGTGGTACCCCGAGATATGAAATTAATCCGTTCCTGGGTATCTTTCGTATCTCAAACCTTTGGTATCTTGAAGCAAGTTTTACATGTAAAACGCCTAATCCTGGCATTAGCTCTCAGAAACAACAGAATAAGTAGATGAAAAAATGTAAAACCAGAGAAAAATCAAGTAACGTTTCTTCAATCCTTAAATCTACACATTGTTAATGTAATAAATGATAATAAAACACATGCAAAATAAGTAATATGTACACAAAAGTGAAACATTACCTTGCGAGTGAGGTGATGTGTTGTGGAATGTATGGCAGAAAACATTACGGCACTACAAATGAAAGTTAACTTTCTCCAGATATTTTACGAATTATGAATAGCAACACGGTTTCAAGCACAAGCGTAGACAGTACCGAGCGTACTGGAGAGAGCGCTTCTGATAATATGAACATATTTCTGAAAATATTTCCCGCGAGACCTTTCATATCTTGGAAGCATTCATATCTCGAGGTACCTCTGTAAATAGCATTCTATGAGAGGAATACCTTTAGAGCTTCTCCAGGATTCCTTTAACTCCAAACTGACAAACGTAAAGGGTTTAGTGTTTAGTTTTTGTGATTCCAGAACTCAAGGAGTTTCTGTCTTCATTTGAATACACTGGAAGGTGCTCGTTTAAAGATTCTTGTGAAGTGGCGTTTGTTTTTTTCTTTGATATTCAGCGTTCTTTAAAATCTCCTGTGTTTAGAAGAGGAAAGGAGGTAGAGGAAATAAGTGTAGAATCATGTACCGTTTCCTGCTGTTAAATATATTCAAATCCATATTTTATTTAAACGAATTAAGCTTTTGTTCTCATCATAAAAAAAAAATCTAATATTTCTGACAGTTTGCAACAGGTTTGCACACATTTCAGGATACACTTAGGCCACCAATCTTCATTAAGTTTCTCACAACTCAAACCTTCAGCTTCTTCTTGTGATTTTCTATAAGATTAGGTCACACCAAACCCTTAAAGTGGTTCTTATTGATTCACTCCATATTTTGTGTCGGTCACCTACAACCCAAGGTCAGTGCCCTAGTTGGGGGCACAAGGTTCTCACTCGAGATTTGATGCTATACGTTTAAATATATGGTTTCACTGGAAGTGGAAATCTGTCAAAGTGGACAAATGAACTTGACAATAAGTTTCTTGTTTTAATCAACAAATATGTTTCACACTGGAATTTCTGTTTCTGGGTCAGAAGTGACCATTAGGGTTTGTGAAAGACCTTTCTCTGATCGATCTCTGATTTATGCTGGAATTACAATAACGTTTCAAAGGCTGAAGCTGAAGTTTTATGTCTCTATTTTTTTTTCTTTCCTCTACTTCCAGATGAACATGATGCGGTACAGAAGAAAACCTTCACAAAGTGGATCAACGCTCAGTTCTCCAAGGTACAAGGCCACGTCTCTAAGGAAAAGTCTCATTTCTTATAGTTAACAACACGATATTGTAGGTTAATTCACCTTTAAATAATAATCATTGTTGTTAAATTGTCAAGAGCATTTCCTTTTAAACTAATTTGAAAGTTTTCCATTCAAAAGAAACTAGACAGTTCAGAGGTGACTGGAAAGTGGGAGCAGAGAGAAGTGTTGATGGGTTGGCCTGGGGTTCAACGTGGGATTTAGCATTTTAACCCAGTGTTGTCACTAGACATTGACCAATTAATATTCGTAGATAATTGGTGCTCGTTTGGTCGGATATAACGTGTGTGTGTGATCGTTGGATGTGAGGAATAACATCTATCTCCCTCCTTATCTAACGATCCTATTTGTCGTTACTTTTGAATCTTAATGTTAATGTTCTGTCTTACTGGTTTAGTAATTTTTTTTTTAAACCAGGTTGTTTAATATAAACAGCCCGTTATTTGTCAGTGATTCAGTGTTGGTGATGGCATGGGATTTCAAGTTTACCTTGCTTTGAAAAAGGCGTGAAAAAAAAACGGAAAAAAAAAATGTTCCACCGTTCTAGCGATATGTGCATTTTTTGTGTTGTCAAAGTAAAAGCCCCGACATATCCTCGTACTCCACCACTCCAAACTTAATCTAGGAAAGTCAAACATGTTCACAGTCCTGCATCTTAACTTGGACCAAAGAAAGAATACAAAAAAAATTTTAATTTTAAGCTTCTAAAATGACTACATTTATTTATTTATTTTTGGAAATGTGAGAAGTGGGCTTTTTTATTTTGATTAGTGATTGCATTTTTTATGTTTATTATTGTTGAGCTGCAGGTTTAGGCTCACACATTTTTATAAATTAAGAAGATTTCAATTGTTTATTTAAATTAAAAAAGAAAATGTTTATGTTTCCTACAATAAAATATTTTGTGTTCAGTTAGGAAAAAAGGGTTTTTGTTTTTGTACCCAGACATTTAAATACAACAATGTAGAGCAGTAATTAAAATATTGTGACAGCGCAATATTTTTATCCAAGGTTATTCACACCTTCAGAATCTTGTATCGGTTAATTGTTTAATTTTTGAACAGCAGGCTTCACCTTGTGTGGGTATGGATCACACCAATTGGTCTGTGGTGGCCTCCATTGGAAAGTGCAGTGTTCAAGTCTTTTGTTTTCTGGGATCAGGTCATGTAATAAATACGTTGTAAAAATATTCATAAAAATTCCAATGATAGTATTGTCATCATCAAGCATGCTGTGCGCTTACCTATGGCTGGGCGATTAATCGGAAAAGGAATTGTAATCAGAAGGTATAATTGTTAAAATTTTTCCAGGTCAGTTATTTCAGTTATGTCACGTGGCCCCGTTTTTTTTTTTTTAATGCGATATGTGTTTTAATTTCAGTTTTTCATTTATTGATATTCAATAAATATTTGTAAATAGTCTGTTTCCTTCCATTATTATATATGTGAAATGAGAGCAAAATGAATAATATATTAAAATTATCGTAATCAAGCTAGAATCTTCATTAAGAAATCAAATTT
Organism: Danionella cerebrum; assembly: GCA_007224835.1. Classification (NCBI taxonomy): domain Eukaryota; kingdom Metazoa; phylum Chordata; class Actinopteri; order Cypriniformes; family Danionidae; genus Danionella; species Danionella cerebrum. The sequence goes on from SRMA01027337.1 coordinate 333,967, forward strand.
AGATTGTTCCGCTTTATTGAATTTTGGCCCATATTCTAAACTTCCATTTCTCTCATGACAAAATTGTTAACCATGAGCTGGCTCATTTTCTGGATGAGCACCGCGTTTTAGAAACATTTCAGTCTGGTTTTAAAACCCACCACAATACTGAGTCACAGCACTGTTGGGGGTTTTTAACAATGTCTATTTAAAAACTGAAATGGGGCACTGTTTTGCAATTGGAATGTTCGGTTTGCATTCAGGGCACTGCCCATGAGTGGTTCAGATCTTACCTCACGAGTTTTTGCTTCTGTGTTTGAACTGCAGAGTCCTCTATATGACCAGTCACATATGTAGTACCTCAGGGTTCTATTCTCGGCCCATCCTCTTCTCCCTGTATTTGCTACCTCTCTTTCGTAGGCATGGCATTTCTTTTCACATGTACACGGATGATCTGTCTTTGAAACAAGAGAGCGTTTCCTCTGTAGATCAACTTTAATGGAAGTCTATGATTTTAATGATTAATTGACAAGAAATCCCTCTGCATTACTTTGAGATTTTAATCCATGCCTTTATTTCATCCCTTTTGGACTATCATTTGGACTTTATGCTGGGCTTGGTCAGGCATTGATTTACCGACTGCAATTAGTCCCGTAATGCTGCTGCGAGACTTTTTACTGGGGTAAAAAACAAAAGCGCATCTCCCAATTTTAGGCTCCCAGTGCGGTTCCACATTAATTTTAAAGTTTTATTCAAGACACACTTTTCTTCTTTGGCTTTTAATCCAGTTTGAGGTATTGGCTTCTATTGTTTCTTTATTTATGCTTTTACAGTTTTAGCTGCTGTAGTGATTTATTGAGTTATGTCTATGTTTTTGTATTCACTAGAGCTTATGTTTGTGTTGTGTGTTTGGTTTGTCATGTACAGCACTTTGGTCAGCAAGGTTGTTTTTAAAAGTGTTGTAGCAATAAAGTTGTGTGATATTTTATCATAAAATTGAATAGTCTGAAAGTATTGTCTGGTACTTTTTTTTGTCATATCTTAACTTTGTGTGATTGACAGAAGGGCAAGGGGCCAATCAAAGACATGTTCTCAGACCTGAGAGATGGCAGGAAACTCCTCGACCTGCTGGAGGAACTCACAGGGAGCATACTGGTGAGAACACATCTTTCCGTTTGTTTCTGTCACGTCACAATTAACTGCTTAAATTACAAGAAAATGTGCTAAAAGCTTCAGAACTCAAAATGTTTAGGAATATGATCATTTTTAAAATGCTGCCTTTAAGCTCCAAGACTCTCTAGGTCACAAGTTTATTTGCATTTAGGTTAATGCGACATATGCAGAACTGTTCAAAAGTTTTATGTATGGAAAAAACTGCTGTAAACTTTGCTGAAACTTTTTATCCATGTTTTCATCACTCAGGGTTTGTTTGTAAACAGTGCGATGGTTGTGTTTCCACGGCCTGCACTGACTATCTCCTGATTGCAGATGTCTAAATTTGGCTTTAGTTCAGGGGTGTCAAACTCATTTGTCCTCGTGGGCTGCATGGTGCACGATTTGAGCCTCTGGGGGCCGGACCAGACAAATCATATGAATAATTATTGATTCATTCATTAATAGATCTTATTATTTCTAGTAACGCATTCTGATGACCAAATATTTCCTCCAAAATTGTTTTTTTATTTTTTTTTGCAAAACCAATAACAGTCAAATTTTCATTTTTTTTTTCCAAATGTATTTCCCAATTTAGGAACAACCCTTTCACTTCATATTGAAACTCTTTGCACTTCTCTGAGCACCCAGTTTAACTAACAGACTAAAGAGTGGGTTAAATGCAATTACTAACTTGTAATGTTTAACGGAATTAAGTAACATTACACTGTAGTTTTAAATAAACATAGCTTAAAGTAAACCATTCTACTGACTTTGCTGATTTACTGTTTCGTTTTTGTATTCAAAATCTGCCTCTGATTTAAGACCAGAATCGTCTTACTGAAACTTCAGCCTCAGAAAGTTTCCACTTTAAAAAACGACAAGCTTTTAGCAGCACAACAGCGATGATATTGTTACCGGTTTTGCCTCATGCAGAACGAATCATCGTCCTTTAATGGGGAGGTCAGAGGCACATTGAGACAGCCGGCGCCTGCTCTGCTCATTGCGCCTATTCTTCTGTGAGAAAAAATAGACCCATAATATTAACACACTGCTGCGATGTGGCATCACGCAAGCCTAATACTTGTTTAAAAACTATTTATTAGCAAAAAATTTATTATAAATGTAGCATTCATTTAAATGCTATGTTTGTAATTGTATTCACAGTGAACTCCAGCTCTCTACCCTTATCTCTGTCTCGCTCTCTCCCCAAAATCATCCAGCGGGCCGGGTTGGACAATGTTTGACACCCCTGCTCTAGTTAGTTCTTGCTACAGGCTGACTTCATGGGTGGCTGAGTAATGATAACGTTTTATGTCTGGAAATTTTCAGTTGTTTATTGTTCTATGAGCTCATTTATATGTAAAAGTAATTGGGTATTTGCGTGTCACAGACCAAAGAGCGTGGCTCGACTCGAGTTCACTCCCTCAACAACGTCAACCGCGTCCTGCAGGTCCTTCACCAGAACAGTGTAAGTGTCCACGAGCTGATTTTTCTATTTCGTTTAGTCATTAGGACATGGATTAAAACAAGAATCAAGGGTTTTACAAATGTGACATTTTAGGCTGTGTTCTTGAATGTGTTTAGCAGTGTTGTTTTTAGCAGCCATCTAAGTTTTAGCCGTAGTCCTTTTTGAAGAAAATAATTGTATTTTTTGGCACATTTTAGTCATGTTTTATTCACGATTTAGACGAGTCGTAGTGAACGGGAAGGCTTTGTAGAGCAGTTGGTTGATTAGGAGTGCGTCGTCCATTTTTGCACCAACCGTCAGCGTGTAGAACATAATAAAGACACGAGTTAGAGAATGTCATCTTGTGTTGTTATTGTAACAATATTCTTTCATTTTTATAAATTGTGGCATGTAAGTAGAGGGTACATTTAAGGCTTCTACACATAGATACGAATTGAGATTTGCATGAATCTTCAGATGGTTTCTCAGCAAGGTGCTCTCTGTCTGAGTCAAGGAAATATTGAAGCAATGATGCTCCCTGCCTGAAGATGGCGTTTGTGTTAGATGAACTTCCACACAGAGAAAAAATCCTGGATGTCGAGCGGTTTATTCTGTTGGTGGCTGATCACAGGGAAATGTTTGAAAAAAAAATGTGGAGAAAGAGAGGATTTGTGGTCTGTTTTTCCTTTTCTGTTTCCTGTGCGAAGTCGCTATGAAAATATGGGATGAGCATCACAGAGCGGCTCTTTTACATCCTACTCACATCATCAAAAGAGCCAGCTTTCATTGGTTGTTCCAAAAACAAGTCTGATATTGCAGTGAGAATATCTTTTTTTTTGTTTGCACCACTCGTTCAGTCAGATGTCCCATAGTTTTGCCTCAAAAGTCCCTGAAAATTCCCAGATTTGTTGTGTTTTGAGACAAAACATGTCTTGTACACCTTATTCTTATTCAAAGCCAATAAAAAATGGATAAATTACTGGTTAATAATTTAACATGTTACAGTTAACCATATTAACACAGAATTACACATCGCTAGGGGTCACACGTTAATGAAACAGTTCTAAAACTAATTTCTGTAATATTGGGAGTTTGATATCTAAAAAAAGTATTCTTCTAAAAATATTTTTATTTTTCCATTTGATAAACAAATGTATAGACCTTTGTACTTTTTCGGTTATCAAATTATTTTTTAATTCCAAAACCATCTGTTTAATGTTTTCGCTCAAAAGGATTTTATAAAGGTTACAGACTAGTTAGCGGTGACCGTTTTATTCCTTTTAAAACTTCTCTATAATCCGTTGCTTGCAATACACTCTCTCGTCAACATAACACTGACCGCAAAGAGTATTTCTGCTGCTTTGAATCCAGTCAGATTAGCTGTCTGTGAAAAGGACAGTCAGATAATTATTCATGAAAAGATCCTGTAATATTCTTGAGAGTTCAGAGGAAGGCCAGTAATTACAGGTTTGAAACCACTGGGTGTTTATAATCTAATAAAAGCAAGCGACATGAATCTCTACTTCAAACCTTTATATACAACATTTTCGACATTGAGAAAGTTCTGAGCTTTGAGGAAAGACTCTTAAAAACGTCATGAACTGAGACGGTAAAAAGTGCTTGATATTCTGACAAATGAGCTGATGTTAATTAGTGCTGTTTATTGATAATTTATTAATAATAATTTATTAATGATACCTTTTTTCCCCACCTGTGGCCATGGCATGTTTATGGTCAGTCCCACTATGTCTTTGGTCAAAAAAAATAATCTAAATGCATCTGCTCCTAGACTTCTAGGGCCTCCAAGAGCCTTTGCCACTGCATCTAAACTGATCTGACTCGAATGGCTATATTGTTTCAGACTGGTACTGCTAAAGGAATTCTAGGAAACTTATGATAGTCCATTGAGTTAACATTTGTCTATAAACTAAAAAACTGTGGTTATTAGTCTTGAAGAATATACCAACCACTTTGCCAAAGTATTAAAACCCCAGGCTCTAGAAGAGGTTAAATTACCATTGACTTAACGTGCATTGGACATAAATGGGAAACAATAACGAAAACACCTTCATTATGAAACAACAAAGAAATAGGGGTCTGTTTATGTAAAGCATATTTACAAATTCAAACATTTTTACCCCAGCAACCAAACTTCACCCTAGCAACGATATTTTCTAAACTCTATTTCAGCTTTGGTAACTGATAAATACAGGGAGGGGGGTTGTTTATAGAACTTGAGCCTTCAATCAATTTAGCTTATAAAAGACTTTTGACTGACCCTTTTACAAGCCAACATCAAAGTTTGTGTACAAACTTTAGCCACCTAGTTTCCTGTTTTTTTTTCAATACATTAAATTATTCCACAACAAACCTGAAATTGTGAAAAAAAAAATACAATTCTGAGTAGAAAATGGTGTCATTTTTATAGCAATAATCTCAAAAATTGAGAACAGTTTTTATATTTTAGAATAAAAATCAAAAGTGTTGATACAATATAAAGATTCATAAATCCCCCCCCCCCAAAAAAAAAAAAAACTAGGGCACGACAAGGAAAACCTTTCCTTAACCTAATACACTGTTCCAAGCACTTTTTGTTCCATTGTGCTTTGAGCCGGATATTTGAAAAACGAAAGCCATATCACAGGTCTTGTACTTCCAAGGGTTATCCCTTCAATTACCACCAGATGACGCTGATAGCACCATTTTCTGACAGTTAGGTTTGAATTACCTTGCAAAATATTGAATTAACACTGCCTGCAAAGACTTCTAAGGGTTAAATTAAATCAGTTACACTCTTATTGGAGAGGCTGCTGATTTTGTAGCTATAGCTCCTCACTCTGGGTAAATAGTTTTTCATGAAGCAAATCTTTGCATAATGTCAGAGAGTATGAGCTACACTGTTTTAGAAGGGGTTTGGGTTAGAAACTGTGTAGCTCCTCCCTCTTTTGATCAGTAGCCCCGCCCCTTTTGTGTTTCTCCTCCTGTCTGATGCTCTGCATCCAGCAGATGCCATCTCCAGCTGCAGGGATTTCAACTAGAAGCTTGTGAATGCTGCAATCGTTCTTTCCCATTGATTTCCGTGAGGAATTTTAGACTTTTACTTTTAATCGCAGCTGTACTAAAAAGTAATAGCACACAACACATAAAATGCTACTGAAACCTAACATTAAGAAGATGATCTTGTCAAAGACTCAAAATATAGTCATTTTCTTTCCCACTTTGGTTTGTTCATGGAGTTCCAAGAATTTGGATATTACTTATTTTTTTACTTAACATTTATATATTTGGAAGCAGTCATGTGATGCTCTCAGAAATGTCTGATATCAGAACATGTATAAATCTACCCTATATTGCTTATTTTGACTCTGGTGGTTCTCTAAATCGGTGTATGTAAGTTGAACCAATGTTTCTAATGCTTCTTGCAGGTAGAGCTGGTAAACATTGGAGGAACTGATATAGTAGACGGGAATCACAAACTGACTCTGGGCCTCATCTGGAGCATCATCTTGCATTGGCAGGTTAGTAATAAAACAATTGAGCAATTAAACTGCAGCCCAGCATTTGTCATCCCATCATATGTCAATTTGTGTTTATTTTGCTTCTGGAAAATATTTTTAATCTAGTCAAACCTAATTCCTGATAAGCATTACCCTGCACAGTTTTACTCCAACCTTAACTTTAAGTTCTTCTGAGTTGCTTGAAATCTTTGGCCCTGTAAGAACTTGGGTCAACACCCCCGATCTAGACCAACCACGGAAAGGAACATTAAGATTAATGTTTTTTATTATGTTGTTTTGTAAAACTTTGCACGCTCATGGAGGTTATGTGCAAAAACAACCACTGTGCAAAAATATTTGAACCCTAGGCTTTAAGAGGCATCAATTGTCATCATGGACTTTTAATGGCCAATTGGAATTAATTTGAAAGGTCATGAAACATCACAAAGAAATGGCGGCGTTGTTGTGAAAAGTACCAACTTATTACATCACAGACTATTCCACACCAACCAAACTGGTATCCCTAGAAACCAAATTCTTAGCACTCTATTTCAGCTTCGGAAAATAAATGAAACATGGTGATCGGTTTATTTAACTTAGTCAAAATTGGAATATAATGTCACTGACCCTGGCATAGCAACCAGGCTGTTTACCATAGCAACCACTTTGGCACATCTCTGCTTAGGAAGATTATAGAGACATGGGGGTTGGTTCATTTTACGTGTGTGTACAAGGTAAAATTATAGTTACTGACCCCACCATAGAAACCAGGCTGTTTACCATAGCAACCATTTTTGCATATCTTTATCTCAACTTAGGAAAATTTAAAGACATGGGTGTTGGTTCATTTTAAAGTGACATGGCAGACATTATGTTGTCACTAACCCCTAGCAACTAAACTGTTTACTGTAAGAACCAATTGGTAATTTTTTGTTTCAGCTAATGAAAATCAGAGAGACAGTTTATTTTTTGCGTTGTGGCATTAGCAGCATTTAAGAAATATTTTAAACTGCACCACTACAAGGTTTGAGTGCAAATTGTAACCATTTAGTTTTAAAAATACTTTTGTTTCATCCATTGATATAAATAACAAGTCTTAATCTCTAATCAAGACAAATTCCTTAAAGATGATCTTAAACATACAATTCTTTGGTTTGGAGAGATTATTCAAACTAATGTAGTCTTTTAAAGTTGATTTTCAAATGTTTTTTCTTCTGTATTGTTCATTTTAATGGATCTTTTTGGGAACAAAATTGGATTCTCTTTCTGCTCAGGTGAAAGATGTGATGAAGGATGTGATGTTGAGTCTGCAGCAGACCAACAGTGAGAAGATCCTGCTGAGCTGGGTGAGGAACTGCACCAGGAACTACAGCGATGTCAACGTGCTCAACTTCACCACCAGCTGGGTTGACGGCTTGGCTTTCAACGCCATATTACACCACTTCAGGTGAGCCACAACGACATCGAGAGGCTGCGGAGTGTGGTGAAGAGTTTTGGCTGTTTCAGTCAGACATTTCACTGTGCCTCTGTTTCCTTAAAACCTTACTTCCGCTTATATTCTCTGGCATTGTGCTTCTGCTAAGTACCAAGTGCAGGTTACTTTAAAGGCAAAATGATTAACTAATCACACTCTGATTGATCTAAACCATTGCTGTAGTCCCAAAACTGTTAACACATCCATTCCGCTAATTGGCTCAACAGGTTCCAACCATTCACAGGCATTTCAGGAACTCTATAAACATAATTAATTCACTCTGTGTCTTAAGCCATGTTTCCATCCATGAGGTAAATTTATGAGCAAAACTGAAATATTGCATAAAATATTTGCAAATAAAACACTGTCTCCATCCAATGAGTCCAAGAGAACAAAATCGTCACTTCCTGATGAACTGGCACCGAATGTCAAAGAAAAAATATGGCAGTTGCTGCATTTAAGAGAATGACTTTTTCACATATAATAACGAAACACAATATGCGCAGTCATGTCATCTGGCTTTTAGGAACGCAACCAGCCAGGACAGTTCTGGGTGGTGATGTTCCTGAACCTCTTTTATGATTTTAGAATGACCAAAATAACATGTCAGTTGTTTTGCTCTGAAATCTGTCCTTTACTTAGTCCATTAGACACCCAATCACACTCCAGTTCAAACAGAAGATTGCATTACCATTGCATTGTATTGGGAATTATTCGGTAAATACGTTTCCATAGTAGTTTATGTTTATTTTTTCCTATCGGATAAAAACGTTTATCCTTCTCATTTGCACCAATTGTTTTTAATGCACATTTTCAAAATATTCGCACATCTTGGCGTTTCCATCCAGGGTTATTTGTGCAATATTCCAAAATAGTAGGATAGAAACGCCGCCAGTGTCCTCTTTAAAGCAATCACACATAGTCAAATTTCAAGTGCAACAAAAGTCCAAGGATGAAGGTAAGTGTATAAAGTCGAATGAGATGTGTCTGGAGGACCATCATCACAACAACTGTTGTCTGGTGCAGTTCTTTGCTGGATTCTAGCTGTCATGATCATTCGAGGGCTGCAACTAATGATTATTTTGATTATTTATACAACAATTATTTATCGGAATAAACTAAATGCATTTTTTAATTTGGTGTTTTACTTATTACTAAACCTTTACTGAAAAACAAAGTTTGTTCTCGAACTGAAAAACTGAAAAAAATAAATAGATAAATAAATAAAAAGCCAAACAGTTGTTTTACGTTTCTATTCACATTATGAAATTAGGACTATGAATGATATAAAGAAGCATATTTTTTAAACATCAAAATTATAGATAATAAATAAATTCTAATCTAAAGTAGCACAATTTAACTAATCTCTATTGCTCATGAGGCGATTGCGCAGAGTAATGTTAGCGAGTTGCAAGTGAACTAGTGCAGGGATTAGATCTAGAGCGATAGTCCCGAAGTTAGCAAACAGTTAACAGTTAGCAAATGAACTTTAACAATACAGCCTTTACACGACAAAGCAATAGTTTTTACTTACCCGACTGATGTTTCTGCATCTGAAATACAAGGTTTTTTGTTTAAGGTGTTTGTGCATCATCGTTTTGCTTCCGTGCCATGAAAATTTGGCCTGGCATAGCATGCAGCTCACTGTCTTCTTAGGAGCATTTAATGAGTAATAATCCCACACTTTAGATGAATTTGGGCGCACACTTTTCCCTGAACACGGCACTTTCTTTATTGCGCTTGCGGCTGTGTATCTGTTTGATTTTGGGGTCACGCACCTCTGTGATGTCACGTGATGAGGCCAACTAATCGATAACAGCATTCATTTCATTTTCGATTTTAGCGATTAGTTGTTGAAGCCCTAGAGCAGGGGTGTCAAACTCATTTTCAGTGAGGGCCACAATAGCAAAATGGCTGTAGTCAAAGGGCCAGATGTAACTTATAAATGTAAAACAATGTAATGTAAAATATATGAATAAATGTAACTGCTCCTTAATGTTAAATAACTCATTATTTATAACTTATTCAAGTGACAATTCAGTTGCATTCAAACAATTGTATGCTTGTAGTTCTAATATAAATCCTTTTGATTTTTGCCAGCTTATGAAAACCCACATAACTCCATTAATGAAGGATCTAAGTGTCCAAGTGAATAAAGAAAAATGGCATTTTTGTAATTTGTTTAGCGAAAAAAAAAACCCTCACAGACTGAAGACGATGCATATCGATCATCATCTTTTATCATCAGGCTCAAGAAACAGATCACAGATAAACTATTAGCTCCGCCCATTTCACAAATGTATTTTAGCGTAAGAAATCTGAGGCGTGACGTTCAATGTGTGAGTTGGCAGCTCTGCAGTTTCACTCGTGAGTATGGATGCAAAAACACCGCTGCGGCTACCCTTAGGCCAAAGGCATTGTGGGAAACGTAGATTTTTTTTCGTTTTATTTTTTTATTTTTAGACACTCAACACTTTTGTGGCCTCTCGCGGGTCACATTTAATTACATGGCGGGCCACATATGTCCCGCGGGCCTTGAGTTTGACACATTTGATCTAGATCATTACATTTCCATGATGTAGGATCTTACATGGAGCCCAATATCAAGGGTTTCTTGTTTCTTAGCAACCGTTGTCACCTTCTCGTCAAGCTACATATATGTTCTTTTAGCCCATTCCTGGCTTGAGTAGGTTATCATCTTCTCCTTGAGACCATTGCACAGCTCTACAGCCATGTTATTCATTTTAGAATCTGAATGAGAGGCTCATAATCTCTCTCAGTTTTTTGTATAAAATACACCTGAGATTTACCTGTTCTGGGAGAGATCTAGTCACTGCTTCCTGAACGTTTAATCCTCCAAGGAATTTATTCACTGCATTCTTCTCCTTCTGCTCTAGTTTTGCTGGGAAGCTGAAGAATGGGGTTAAACTAAGCTCAGCAATTCATTCACAGTTGGCAACTGAACTGATTCTCAGATTAGGAAATATTTATTTCCGTGTGACTAAGAATAACTAAAAATGTAAGGTTTGCGGAGGCCAGTGTGGATATCAATTTGTTTCTTTACAAAGCTGAGACTTTACCTTTGACAAAAATATCTCTAAGCAAAGGAATAGTTTTTTAAAAAGCGTTTTGTTTAAGGGAACATCTCTTTGTAGTTCAAATGGTCAGTACGATATTTTTCAGATTGTGAAATGTACTGGATTATAAAGTTTATTAAGCAAATCAAAGCTGTCAGATAAGGTTTCAATGCTTTTTGAGTGCTGTGAACCACATAAAAATCGTTTAAGATCGGTAAGCGCAACCAGAGTTAATTCATGATTTCAACAGCTGATTTTTTTTGAGAAAATAAAAAGATTTTAAGTGCTTTATATTTGGTAGAAGGAAGTTATCAAAGAGAGATACTTCAAATGACGTTCTAAACAGAATGTATTGCAAACAGACTGATCACATACATACATATGAACACGGAACATTTTTCACTGGGTCTTAAAAAAGTAAATAAATCAAAGCCAACAAAGTGGTCAATTTCATATTGGATGTTTTTAAGGCCAAACTGTTAACATTTCAGGCAAAATATAATAATGAAATTCTATAAATAATGAAACATTATGAAAAAATGTAATTATAATGAAACAAATTAAATGATGTAAACCTCAAAATAAAGTGTCGAAATCACTTTGATTGGGGATGAATATTGTTCTGTTATTGTATTGGAAAATATTCTTATCACAAAAAGTATCTTTTCAATGTTAAATGCTATATTTCCTGTGGCCACCTGGTGGCGCAATAAATGGTTTTGAGGCTGCTGTATCGTGTGATCAGGTATGATATCTTAACGGTAGATTAATCTTAAGTTTAAAACTGATTAGAAATCGCATGGCTGAGTTATTAACAACTTCCTGTTTATGGCAAAATTACAACTTTTGACCATTGACTTTAATGTGGTTAAAAAAAAGATCGCAATTTAACATCCCATATGCCGTAAAATAAGATTGATGGAGGTTGGGGATGTGCGGGTATAATCATTAGGAGGAGTTTGTTAAAGTACAACACAGATGTCTTGTCGATTTTGGAAATGTAACTTATTTTAAGTCTTGGTATCCCATACGTCTGGCAATCTTCTTTCATCTACGACAAACTGTTAAGGCACCATGAGATGAAATGTGGTACTATAGTCCCACTTTACCACACCCACTTTTTGAACTCCAATCAGACGTAAATATTCAGCAGTTCCGATGTGTGAAATTCTGTGACTTTTCGAGGACATTTTAAAATTGCACCAAACGAAACTATAATAATCTGAGCAATTACAAAGGGGTTCTACGCATCATCGGTTCTCAAGCCCTAAATATATACAATATCAGTTGGTTAGCTTAATATTTTGGAGATGAATCTTTTGTTTTTAATGGCTAGATTATTGTATTTTTCAGACCACTGAGTTCCAGCTGGGAGGAAGTGCTTCATCTGACTCCTGTGGAGCGGCTTGATCGTGCATTCACATTTGCCAAAGACCAGCTCAACATCGAGAGATTACTGGATCCTGAAGGTAAAGACCCATAAGGCAACACGCGGCCACTGCTTCACAACAGTTGCATGTCTCCAAGTATAACCAATTGCCACATTCAGAGGATTATCAGTCAGCTTTTAACTAGAAAGATGTGTTTGAAGGGATATTAGAGGCTCATTTCCCACATGATTATTGATTAAATATGACTTTTTTTTTTTTTTAACTTCATCAATCACAGTTTTGTACCGGCAACTCCATTTGCAGCAACACTGTCTGGCCCTTTAAATCAATTAATGCTGATTTTTCTTGTTGTAGGAGTAAGCGTGTCTCGCTTACTCCTACACCCCCCTTCCCCTCTTCTTGAAACTGAGGGCTAAGGGAAAATATACCCCTATGAATTGGGACACTATGTCAAAAACATGTGCCAAATGGCTTTGATTGACCAGTTAATGTATCATGTACCATCAGTTATTATATCATCCGTTTTGAAAACAAACTAAAACAATTACATGGATATTATTGAGAAATGTTAATGTTATTAAGCGAATGATGCATTTCTCTCAAAAAAAATAGTAAGAAAATATCTATATTTTCTTGTCTAAATGGGATGTGAAATTGAAAATAAAATGGTTTTCGTAATAAAATAAGTCGTCGGATGCCTTAAAAAGTGTTGAGACAAAATAAAAATTCATAAGGAAAAGCAAACACAGTCAAGTCTCAAGCCATTTTTGTTCCATTGTGCACTAATTGTGGCAGAACTTTGAAAAACACAAGCTGTATCACAGGTCTTGTGCTTCCAAGGTTTTTCCCTTGTGTTCACCACTAGATGGCACCGATTTGGTGTTTGTAAAATGAAACTGAAAGACGAGCGTGCATTTTGTCACTTTTTATTTTCCTTGAAAAATTGTCACAACTCTATTAATGTTTGTTTAAAACCAATAATATCAAAGTTAACAACCTTTTTGAAGCCTACACATTATATTTGAAAATAAAACTAAACAATAGCTGGGTTGCATCATTCCAACTTGATTTACATCTGCTGGTGTGATTGCCAAATGCACCGGGGCATCCAGAGACTTCTAAGGGTTGAAGGCTAGAAATGGAACTTGTGCAAATTTAGGCAATCCCATGTTCCCAAAGATATAGGATCCATTTGGAAATGCTTCCTTCCGCTTCCAACTTAACTGTGCACCAGTGTACAAAACAAGGGCCAAGGCATGGATTTGGAGTTTGTATAGAGTGTTCTTAAAATTAAGATATTAAAGCAAGTTACTATTTTTCTTATACATTTCAAAACATCACATATTGTCACACAACGTATATTTCAAACTCAGCCTGTGACGCTTGTTCTTGAATGACACTGCACAATTGAAAGCTTGAGAATTCTCATCCATCTTCTCATCCGTCGCTGTGTTGTGGCTCCTGTTTGTAGACCTTGTCGTGTTTTGCTCTTTACGCCTCATGAGTTGAATCAGAGAAACACAAACAAACCAGTCGAGTCGTGCTCATTCCAGGGTGCAGATGCCCCGGAGCGATGATCACTTGAAGCTGTGGGATTACAGGGCATTCCCTCAACACTGGTTCCCTTGAGCCAGAACTAATGAGAGGGGCCTCGCCAGAGCAGCTCCACACAAACACACATCACACTCATACTCTGTGCTTCTCTGATCTAGTCATGCACGTACTCATCATAGTCAAACACTCATGCCAGCCAGAGTCCTGTTTGCTGTCTCAATCTGTCCACTCTGTTCTGTTCTCATAGGAGCCAAATCAGGTATTTCACATGTTCAATATGATCATCCAAGCGGCAACTTGAATTTATATTTCTTGATGATAGAAGCCGCTGATATTTTGTGAAACGTTTTCATATTTTTCTGTTCTGTCTTAACCCTTAGAATTTTTTTGTTGCTATGCTTCATATTTTTTTAGTACAGCACCAGCTTCCTTTTTCTTTTTACATGTTTTTTTTTCATTAAATTACACAATAATTCCACAACAACCCAGAAATTATACGAAGTACAATTCTGAGTAATATTTTACTGACGAATATAATTTTCTAAAATAAAAACAATTAGTACAATAGCGTTAGAGCGAATGATGTCACAGATTGACTGGAGAAACAACTGTTCATGCGCTGGGAGTGAAAATTAGTTGTAAATTTTGAAATGGGGAAATACTGTGACTGACTGCTCGTTCAGGGATGTCTTTCTAAAGACTGCTGAAGTCCAAAGAAAGAAGAAGCAAATAGATCGCTGCAATTTGAATAAGTCATTGAAATCCAGCAGGAACCTGGATTTCTGTCTGCCATTTGTGACTTTTTAAAAAATATTACAGGAAATCCAGTTTATGGCCAACTCTTTATCCACAAAAGTCTGGTCGTCTGGTAAGTCATGGGGATAATCATCAGAATAATCTTGGTTCTGCACTTTTTGCTGTTAGCCCAAGCTACTTGTACTCAGAGAAGGGGGAGAGGCCCAGTGAGAAAGTGTCGCCCTCTGTTTACAACTGTTTGAGCATTAAGGCTTCTTGCGTGCAATATCTATCCTCTGTGTCTCTTTCAGATGTTGCAGTGCAGTTGCCGGATAAGAAGTCCATCATCATGTATGTGACGTCACTCTTTGCCGTCTTTCCCAATGACATCACAATGGAGGATATCAGAGAGGTTGAGACGCTGCCCCGCCGCTACAGGGCCGAGCACGAGGAGGGACCAGTGGTAAAAACACTTAATTCATGATAAACGGGGAACTGTTTCAGTTGGTCATGATTCCAATTCCAGGGTTAGGGGGGTTAGGGGGTTTCCCCTGTATTTGAGTTCAGAATTCCTAAGGCTCTTTATTCAGTCTATAAACTTTCAAATTAATTTTCAAGGAGACATTTTGTGTAAAGCCTCTTTTAAATTCACTTTTAGTGCTAAAATTACATCTTTATAAAAAGGAGATTTAAATTTGTTTCCAGTTATTTTTCCACTTCAGTCTATAAGTGTCTTTAAGGAAAGTGAGTGTTTCTTTTTTTAAACACAGATAAAATAAGTTTGTAATTAATAGTAAACCATTTGAAATAGCTTAGTTTAACATTTAAAAAATGCTATAATATATTCAGTTTTGTATAAGTTTTTATAATCTTTCGGAGCCAAATTTACATTTCTATGAAGTGTTGGGAGCAATATTCTTTTTCTTATAAATATTCTTATATGAGAGCCGTGCACACACTTGGTGAACACTAGAATTTGTGTCACCCTTGGATTTGTTTTGGACGTGTCATATTTACATATTTTATCCCTCATTTAGGGATAAAAACTGAATGCTTCTTTAATTTGATGTTTTGCTCATAACTACATAAAAATTAAGATTTAAAGAGTTATTTCACACTGTATCATACATGTGTCATTTATGTATTTGTGTTTCTAGTGGTCGCGTTCCTTTGTGACGTAAGCAGCCCAACTAATCGATAACCGCATCCGTTGACAACAAATTTCATTATCGATTTAATCGGTTGCTGTTGCAGCCCCAATCTCATGTTGACCTTAGTATTTGCCTGAAACAACTATGATCTTGTTGGAATCCTAAAAAAATTAGGGGGATATCGTTTTGTGTGTCTGTAAACCCAACAAACAACGGTTTTATGACCTTGTTATAATATATAATCTAAATACTGTGTTTATAACACATTGTTAGCACCAGAGTCAGATTGTCCTGTGTTTTATCTAGGGTCAGAGTTGATGTTCCAGGCTTGTCCTGCAGTTTAAGCAATCCTTAGATTCTTTTAGTCCTGGTTTAGTGTATTTCGTATTCCTATTACTTTTTTAGACATTAAGACTTAATTTTTTTTTATCTCAGTAGTTTAGTTGGTCAATGTTATCTAACCTCATTCAAAACAATCCTAGGAGAAAACCCCTTCATATCCCACCTCATTCAGCTTCAATGCCTTTGTGTCCACAGAAAGCAAGCACCGCATTAGACAATGGCTCCATCAGAGCCGTGGGGTTTATCTTATATCCTATTGATTGGAGATGAGCTTTTTTTTCCATTCAGCGTATTTATTCCCTAATCTGTAACGTATTCCAACAGGCTGATTGGTATTTAGGAGCACTGTACGTCTAAAGCATTGTACACTCAGGTTAAAATATGAGTATAAAGAGACAGGAAACTTCAAAAACCTGGTTTCAATGTCTGTTCATTTTGATGAAAGGTAACTATTTTGATGTTATTTGGTATTATCAACTTCTACTAGCTAAAATCTAAAATCTTGGCTTTAGTTTCCCACAGAGTCGCATTAATGTCTCATAAATATTCATGAAATTAGGTGTGCTTTTTCAGTGAATAGATGCAAAAATAAGTGTGTGTTCTATTTAAACTGGACAGCGTTTGCATATTAAAATCTATTTTCATTCAAGCACATCGATGTACACTGCAGAGTCTAGTTAATCGCCCAGCCCTAGTTCGCACCGAGAACACCTCCTCGAGCCGGTCTCGGACGCATTTTTGTCCACTTTTGGCCCGATTGTTGCTTTCTCACTTGCCCAAATGAACCAAAATAAAATGAAACTTTAGTCAGGTGTGAACGCATCCTAAGTCAGGGGAGTTTACGGTCCAATCAAATAGTCATTCAATAGTTGTTAAACCAGGTGCAGTTAGTTTTGGCTTTCAGGAAGCAGAGAATGCTCTAAAATTTCCCGGTGGACTGCTGTGTTGACTTGCTGTTGATTTCAAAATGGACTTTTAGCAGCTTGCTTAGCTTATATTTTAAAAGAGGACTTGGTCTCGGGAATTGAGCTCAGCACAGTTTTTGGTGTTTTGTTTGTCCAGCATAGAATTTTCCAGCTGTAGGTCTTGCATGCGTTACAGCGGAGGTGGGAGTTGGAGGGGGGCTGGGATTCAAGAGTGATGATCAAAAGTCTCCTTCCCAATAGACATCGAAAACAATATCATGGTGTTCATGATTCATTAAAATATACCAGTTATATTTAAAACAAATGTAAGAGGCAATTATAGTGTGATGCTGAAATAACACACTCAGAAGTGCTTCTTTGTGCATTTCAAAGACACTTGAGGAACCTTCTTGGCACTTCAACATATCTAAATTAGTGCTAAACATCCGCTGATGGAGAACTCACTTCAAACACTATTTGAAATCTATATTTCAAAGATAGATTGTAATATAGATTACATTTATTTTAAAAAAGGAATGCTGCAAAAGCTACGGATGTTGGACACTGTTTGGGTGTAGGGAAGAGCTTGTAATACATGGGCATCATTTTTCTCCCACACCGGAATCTTGATGCCAGTTTCCTTCTTTAGCCCCCCTACCCGCCCCCCGCGCCCCCTTCTCTCTTCCTGCTGCTTCCACTGGTAAGAGTGAGTCATGAGGGCGTCCAACGAATCTAAAGTGTGCACCCAGACAGATGTTCTCTCAGATAACCTCTGTTTTCTTTTCTGGTTTAGCTCTGAGCTGGTGTTGTAAAAGGCTGAAAAGTGCAGTGGCTTAAAATCACCAAAGAAAATCCCAATTTGAAATTATTAACTTAAATCATGGTAGAGTTTTTATAGATAGTATTCAAGCTTTACTGAATTCAAGCTATTTTCTTCCCCCTCATTGTGAATAATTAGTAGTTGGCTGCGAGCAAATGGTTGACCACCATTGTATATCGCCTGCGAGTCAAATAAAAGAAAGATACCACTTGAGTATCAGAGGAGGAAGGTTTTGATTTGATTATAGGAACAGTGTCATTCTGAAGACGACATAGACTTATTAGAACTTATGCAATGGGTAAGAGTTAATTGTCTGCAGGTTATCATTTTCACTTTCACTATTAAGAATCCAGAATAAAGTTTAGGAAAGAATATGTTTAGCAAATATGTTTAGACATGCGCTCTGAAATGCCATGTGATGTATTGTGATTTCAGTCAGACCACCGATATTTCCCTCCTCAGCACTCCCAGACTGAAATACCATAGTTTCTGCTCAACACACTCAGTCTCTCTTTTATCTCGTACACTGAAAAAACTCTTCTTCATTGTGTGGGATGGAGAGGGGAATGTTTCCATCAGATGACCTCTTCCTCCAGATCATGGTGTTTGTTCCTGAAACAAAGCTTTGTTTGAAGACTTAGTTGGTACTACAACTGCAACCTAACCTCGAACGGGCAGAACTGTACAAATCTCCATTGTTTTTAGTGTCAGGGTAATGCCATTTGCAACGTGAAAACTTTTCTACATAAGCCATTATTGGTAAGTGTGTTCCATGGTAGTGGAGTGGTAGCAGTGCTTTATTTGTGCCGGAGCACCCTAGACCTCCAGGACCTTCCCTGCCAGTCAAGAAACGGTGTACAATTTCTAATTGTACCTAATTCAGAAAAAATAAAGTAGGGTGGTAGAAAAAATTTATCGGGCTGCATTCAAGAAGTAAACAGAAATAACAATTTAGTTAGCATTAGCATTCTTGTAAAACGTCAAAGAAAGTCAGCCGGACCCCAAACCCGCAAAAGTTGTAGATTAGGCAGATGATCTGGAGGCCACAGCAGTTCTGTAAAGCTGCGGCAGATTCACAGATTCATGCTTCTCTACTCAATAGCACGAGACTCAAATGCTCTTAATATACATCGCTGTTGAATCTGTGTTATGTAGAGGACAAGCTACAACTTTATTTTTGTCAAAATATGTCTTCCTCCAAGCTAACTGAAGTACATTGCTGTGCATGAGCAGCCAACTGAGACATGGTCGCTTAGGGACCGTCTACAAAGTTCCAAATTGACCAGAAAATGGTTAATAACTTCACTTTAAAATGCTCTGTTCTGGGCAGATAGCATATACTTAAGCCATACACCACTGCTCACAGAGAAATTGCATGCAGTATTTTTAACATCAGAAAAGTGTGATTATAAAAAAAAAAAAAACCCTGGTTGGATTTTGATAATTTGTAGCGGGGCATTAACACAGACAATATTTAGCCCAATATTTCTCCATGATGACCTTTTTTTTTTGCCAAAAATTCCTCCAACTCACTGTCTTGTCTCGTCTTGTGGGATAAGTGTCTCGTCACACTTCGAGTTGCACCCCCAAATTTTTTTTTGCTGTTTTGAAGGCAAAGTGGTTGCACCAAATTATGATTTGATTTATGTTTCTCTTTTGTTCTTTCTATGTTTATCTTGTTCATTTTTTTCACATATGCCTAAAGTTCGACCTTACTTTAAAGTAGGGCTTTGCAATTAATGGCTATTGCGAAAAAAAAAACGTTATTTAAACACAAGCAATTTCGAAAACGCATAAGGCTGCAATTATATTTGTTAGTTTATTTAGATTTTTATTCAGAATATGTTCTTGTTAGAATGATTTTAATATGTAAACTAACTAGCGCCGACGCAGCACACTGGACAATTACAGCTAAGCTGTGCATGAGAAAAATGTTTACCAGAGCTCACATTAAGCACAACAAATCTTTGTATTACTGCCACCAGCTCACCTTCGAAGAGAGTGTTTAGTACTGGGGGAAATGTGGTGACATGCTGAAAACCAGAAAAGGTGGACATCTTGTTTTTTCGTGCAAAAAAAACTTAAAGAGAGCAATCTGTTTTTTGGTTTTGATTTACTTTTTGTGCACTGAATACATTTAGAATGTATGTATATTTGCAGCTTGTTTGAGAAAGCAAAAACAGTGGCCAAAATCGCAAATAAAATCGCAAACGCATTATTCGTTAAAAAAATAAATCGCAAAATGATTATGTGGTCCATATTGCACAGCCCTACTTCAAAGGCAATATTATGTTCTATCTTACTGCAGTGAAATTGCATGTTTTTAACCTCTTCCACTTTGAAGTTTTATGAGATATCACCTAAAGCACTTTTTGGTTGCGAACAAGACTTTCCAGCTTAAGCTTTGTTCTAGTGTTGGGTGTTGCAAGCCTCTTTTCTTCCAGTTTGACTATTTTCTTGGGTGTGGTGAGGTTTTGTTCCCTGAAGAAAAAAATTGAAATCATTATCTAGTTCTGATTCTTTTATTAAAGAGCACAATAGTTTTGACACAATGAGCCAAACCTGCTTCTGGAAGCTCAGACTGGTACAGTGTGTTTGTCAAGTCTGGGTAAGCTGGAAGCTTTGTGCTGAGGAATCTGGGTCGCTGCTGGTTTTTAAGGCATGAGACTTGATCATCTGAGAAGGTGTTTAAGATCACATGAGCGGCGGCTGTGGGCATGGCCTTCCATTGGTCACTTGTGTGACAAAAGTCTTGTGTGTGATCTAAGATCCCGCTCTGGAATGGGAGGCACTGCTGTTGGCATGTTCAGATTTTTAAAATGTATTAATTTTTCTACATTGAATTAAAACATGAAAGGCAAAACAGCTTATAATAGCTGATGCTAATCAGAATTTAATCTTAATTAGCTTTTGTTTTAAATTATAATAGTTTCACTTCAAAAGTCCAGGTTCAGCTCTGTGATTCATTAGAGTTCTGGTGAATCAGTTCACTTTTGATTTGAACAAGTTCTGCCCTGACACCGATGTCAATGTTTAAACATATTGTAATTAAAGCTATTGTTTCTATCTTCATTAAACTTAAAGATTGGGAATCTTCGGGAGGTTCCACTAAGTGAAGCTTTAGGTGACTAGGTGAACTTGAAATGTAATGTAAAATTCCCATAAAACTAAGGCGACCAATATTATTATTATTCTTTAAACAAAACCCCTTAGAAGTATCTGCATGTGCCAATCACAGTGCCTTTTTCTTCATTTAAGTTTGAATGATGCTGCGCCCTATTGTTAATTTTCAATATAATGTGTACGTTTCAAAACAGTTATTAGTTTTGATATTTTTTTAAAGAACATTACAAGAGTTATCAAACATAATTTGCAACGTAATTCAAATTAAAATGTGAGAAAATGTGCGATTTCATTTAATAGACCCTAAATCGGTGCTATCAGTGCCGTCTAGTGGTGAAAAAGGATAATCCTTGAAAGAACAATACCTGTGATATGTTTTGTGTTTTTCAGTGTTTTGTGGTACAAAGACTTTTCTGAAAAATAAACATTTTTTTAGCACACTTTAAAAGTCACGTTGTTCTTTAAGAATTAAGCAGATAACATCCTAATAGTACAGCTTCTGATTTCCTAGCCATTTATTTTAGAAAATATGAATGATGACATAAAATAACAGAAACTGTCCAAATGGTGACTTTGTCCTAATAATATGCACAGAAACTGACCCTAAAGGGTTTGTGTGGTTGGTAAAGGTAACTATCCTTGAAATCAAATGTGATGGTGAAAAGAGCCATCAAAGGGTCTGTGGTAGTTGAACTGTAAAAAACAGGAAAGGGATATAAAAAGATTTCCAAGGAACTGAATCAGCACTGTTCCAAATCTGATTAAGAAGTGGAAAGTTAGGATTCTATTGAAACTAACAAAGACTTCTGCTACATGTGCGAGATCAATGGTAAGGGATACAAAGAAAAACTCACCAATAACTTCAGTTGAAATATTGGGCTCTCTGAAAACTACTGAACCATCCAAATGCTGCAATGTAGCCACTAACATCACGCCAAACAATACAAAGACTCTTGGAACAATGTTTTTTGGGGCAATTATACCAAAATTCAACTTTTTTTGCCACAAATATAAACGCTACATTTGGAAAGGAGTTGTGAAGAACATGAACGGAACTGTGAAACATTGGAGGCAGGTCACTGATGTTTTTGGGATGTCTGAGCTCCAAAGGCACAGGACATTCCAACATGACAACAATCCAGTAAACACAGTTACTTGACTAAAAAAAATGGCTTCATCCAGCCACTAACTAGGAAAAAATGTGTTATAATTTAAATTTACAGAAAAATTAGTTTTCAAACATGAAATGTTTATCATGTATGTCTTGTTGCTGTGCAGGTGCCTCTGGTAGAGCAGACTTTGGAGGAGGCTGGCAGAAGTGGCACCCTAGCGGAGATGAATCCGGACCGCTATCAGGTGACCCTTGATGAGGTGAATCTGGAAAGCTATCAGGTGACCCTAGAGGAGGTGCTGACCTGGCTGCTGTCAGCAGAGGACACGTTGCACATGCAGGAGGAGGTCTCCGGCCAGGTGGAGGAGGTCAAGGACCAGTTTCACACTCACGAGGTATATAATACAAGAGTGAACTAATAAAATTTGAATAATCCATGTGAAAACTACTTGGGCTTTGACAGACGACATCAGTTTGTTAAACTAGTTGCCAGAGCCAAGTCCATGTCCATGACTTTTTCTAATTGTTAACTCTCAGGCTCCTTGTGACCGGCTGCTATTATCCAAAACATCTCACCAAACATCATCTTGTAGAAGCACCATGCATTCAACAGCCTTCTAATTCCATGGAACGCCATTCTGCTTAGGCAATCGCGGAATGGGCTCTAATTTACTGGTTTGAACTCCAACTAATGCATGCCAAGTTACTTCCCAGACTGACCAGCAGTCTGAAGACACTCCTGTTGGTTTTCAAAGCCCATTCCTTGTGTATGTTCTAGTATTTTCTAGTAATGTTTATTGACAACCATCTTACTTGGCCCCTTTTGGCTTTCAAGGGTGCTGGTGATGGAAGAAAGGCTTTCATCTTTTGCTTTTGAGACTACTGTTCAAAAATTTGGAGTCAATGGTTTTGATGCAATATCCAGAAAGGAGTATAGAGGCTCATTTCCAGCAGTGTCTAATGCTACAATGTATTTTCTCATTATGGCAAAAGGCTAATGGATGATTAGAAAACCCTTGTGCTTCACATTAGCACCGCTGAAAATTAATAAAAAATTATTTTATTTATTTTGTATAATTTTTTCCAATCATAGATCACTTTACAGATTAATTGTCTAGCTCTAGTCGAGTCATTTATAGTTTTGGTGGCTGAACTATGAGAGAATTTGTGGTGCGCTTTTTCTGTTTCCTGTGCAAAGTCTCTATGAAAATTTGGGAAGAGCGCCATCTTTTACGTCCTACTAACGTCATAAAAATAGCCAGCTCTCATTTGGTCGTTGTCCCTGCGAAAACTGACCCGATATGGCACTCAATCGGTCATGTGTGATGTCCTGTTATGGTTTTTGGTCGCACAAGACTCCCGACCAACATTCAGGTGCATGTTTTGAGGCCTTAACTAGCTTTGTTTTAAATTCATTGCTTTTGTACACACAACCTGACAAACTAGTCTTCTGCTTTTCCACTAAAACCTTAATTGGACCAATTTTATTAAGATGTGTTTTGATTATACTGCTCTGAGCGTTGTAGATTTGTGTGTGTGTGTGTGTGTACTTGCACTAAACACGACTGGAATGAAAGGAATTCAAAAGTATGAGAGACCTCTGACAGATATGTGAAACAGAACCAGCTCACACACCGATGCACTCTCCTGACTCACTCAAATGCACTACTAGAAAAGAAAAGTAATACACTGCATGTTGCTCTTTGCATCTCTTAAAAAAAGGCATTTATTTAGGTAAAGGGACATGAAAGAGACATTTATTTCCACTCTAAAAAGTGTTTACCTTTTTATCTTTTAAAATGTTTAGTTAAATTATTTATTTTTTATGTTCCTCTCTTTAATAATGAACCAATGTCAGTGGTGTTAAGCGTCTCTGTCCTTGCACAAGCATTTACTTCGTATTGTTCTGACCTTGCACCTGTAAATATTTTATTTTAGTCATTTTATTGTTGTAGATAAATGAAATCTCCTTCTTTTTAGTAAAATAATTAGTTATTCCCATTTTGTGGGAGTCCCACGAATAGATTCTTCCATATCCCGCACTTCCATCAGAATCGTTCCACCCATACTCAACGGTCCTCTACACACCGATCTGAATTGAGATTCGCACGAATCTTCAGATGGCTTCTCAGTAGGGTGCTCTTCATCTGGGACTAGCAAGTGTTGAGGCAATGATGCTCCCTGCCTGAAGATGGTATTTGCGGGACAACAGATGGAGTCCTTGCCGCGCGACGAAACAGGAAAGAAGAAGACTACAGAGAATAAATAATAGAAAAAAAATCACAAAAGTCTGGTGGTTTATTCTGTTGGTAGGTGATCGCAGGGAGCAGTTTGACAAAAATGTGGTGAAAAAAAGAGAATTTGTTTCCTCTACAAAGTCCCTATAAAATGTGTAATGAGCGCCACCGATGGGCTCTTTTACATCCTACACACGCCATCAAAAGAGCCAGCTTTCATTGGTCATTCTCCTTTTTTCGTTGGCACCACTCGTTTGGTCAGATGTGTGATGTTTCGTTGGCGCCCATGGTTTTCAAGCCAGGCACATTCTCGCACAAAACGTCGGACTGAAATTTGGATAGGTGAGTAGAGGGCTTAATCACTTGTGAATGCACACTCTCTACCGTGTACACTTGTCCGATGCATGCACTGAGGATTATTTCTGGCCAATCAGTGAGCTCAACAACTGACCAGTCATCAATCAACAGGATGTTGTCACACTTTTCTTTCCAATCAGGTAAAAGTATCACCTTGACCCGACTTAGGCTACTTTTGAAAACTCATCCAAATGGACAAAGAGTACTGCTAAAGGCACAGAATTTAGCAGAAAAGCCCCTATAGGCGCGACGACTCGAGCGCTGCTGCTGCTTTGCTGTTTTTTTCTTTGAAAGGAACTGTGTGAACGTGGCCTAATTGTCCAACTTTTATTCTTTAGTAAATTGTTTTACCTGTTGGTTTTTAGCAGTTAATATGTGGTTGTCCCCACAGAGCTTCATGCTTGAGCTGACTGCACAGCAGAGTGGTGTGGGCAGTGTCCTGCAGGCAGGGCACCAGCTGATGGCGCAGGGGCAGCTGAGTGAAGAGGAGGAGGAGGAGATCCAGCAGCAGATGAGCCTCCTCAACTCTCGCTGGGAGAGTCTGCGCCTGGCTAGCATGGACCGTCAGGCCAGGTGCATATTGTGATATAAACACTCTGAGGTTTCCTGTTGTCATTTACACATCGTTTGACGAGACCCATGTTTTTTTTCTCTCACTCAGGCTCCATGAGGTTCTAATGGACCTGCAGCAGCAGCAGCTTCAGCAGCTCTCTGACTGGCTGACACAGACAGAGGGGCGAATTCGCAAGATGGAGACTGAGCCAATAGCTGGAGATGTGCAGGGATTTTTGAACCAGATCGAGAAGCACAAAGTGAGACATTTGATGCCTTTTTGAAACTATAATAACGAATACAATGATAATAATGCAAGAATATCAGTACTACTCATTTCTAAAGAACACTTTTAATTAACACTAAGCACGTTTTTTAAATCCAAAATAGATAATAAATAAATGGATTTTGAAATTCATTGTGGTCTGCTGTTCACATCACGTTTCTCTAGCATTTCTCCAGTTCAGTGTCAGTGGGCTGGGTTTTGAAAGGGTTTCATTTGCCGTGCCAAATTGATAAATAGTGCTTTAATTGTTGCTTAAAACACACACAAACACATATTCATGCACACAGAATTAAATGAACCAACAAATATCTGGTCAAAAAATAAATGTATAAATGAAAAACGTATTTTGTAACATCCAACAGAAGAAACCTTCCATTTAATCACATTAATCACAAACAGGATGAACTGTGTACTAATTTTCCCATTGTAATAACCTATTTTATCACCAAAATAAAGTATTGTCTTTTTGTTTTGTTTTTAAAGGCAACATAAATAATAAATGCAAAATACTAAATCAATTAGTGGATTTATTTAGTATCTGGCAACTCTAATGTTGTTTTTTTTAGATGTATTTTTTTTTGGCATTTTTGCCTTTATTAGAACATATATGACTGTAGGAATGAGAGAAAGAGAGGGGGGAGGCTGAACCTAAGTCATCTTGTGCAACTGAGCGTATATATCCGGTGCACTGTCCACCATACCACAGGGCCAGGACACTACTAGAGGTTTTGCTTAGTCAGGGCAATATTTGGCAACTGTAGGCTTCCGCACACAAAAACTGAATAGTTGGTTCATGGTTCTACCATGACGCTGTTTGGTCACATTGAATCCAATCAAAGAAACAAATGTTTTCATTGGATAAAGATTGCGTTAAACATACAAAACTACCTGCTCTCAACTCTTGCCGCTTGATTCTGGTTCAACTCTACTGAATGATTGAGCATGGATCACCTCTGTATGGTTGGGAGCTCAAATGCCCCTCTCTCTCTCTCTCTCTCTCTCTCTCTCTCAGATGTTGCAGAATGACCTGGAGGCAGAGCAGGTGAAGGTGAACTCTCTGACACACATGGTGGTGGTGGTGGATGAGAACAGCGGTGAGGGCGCCACCGCTGCACTGGAGGAGCAACTGCAGGTAAAACTAGCTTGTGATTCTGCCACTTCTCTTAATCCAGAGGCAAATCAGATCATGTCTGAATCGATAAAATAAAAATGCGTTTCACTTTTTCCACATCAGTCACTTTTTAAAGAAATGTTTATAGATTTATCCTGTGGGGTGTGGCTTTTCAACAAAGATCCTTTTTGTGTTCGAGTATGAAGGGATAACTGCTTCTGGTTAACTGGCTGTAGTTTGATGTTACAACTTAATTCTCTTGCAGAGTCACATGTGCCGGTGCGTCTCAAATCCCTAGAATATTTTGACATTTTTCAATTTTTTCAGAAGAAAAGATGCATATCAGAATCAGAAAGATGTTTATCATGTTTATTATATGAATTTGTACTACAAGGGTTGCTCTCTAGTTTAGCTACATTAAATGATAGACAATAGACAAGTCGGTGGAGAGAATCCAACCTCAGCGCCATCTAGGAAGAGCAGAGAAATGGGTATACAATGGTAAATGTAGCTCAAAAAAGGGCTCCCTGGGCTAAGTCCTTCGCAGAGGCAGTGTGGAGCAGGGGTTAAATAGTGTCCTTGAAGAGGGAATGCAGAGCCTCTTGTTATCTTGTTCTTTCTGGGGCCCGGGAGGGGGGGGCACACAGGCACTGCAGGGGGAGGGCACCGATCATCAGCAGATGAGAAGGAAAGAACAAAAAAATAAACAGCCAAAAGACATAGAGCACATGTGTCAAACTCAATGCCCGCGGGCCAGATGTGACCCGCCATGTAATCTAATGTGGCCTGCGAGAGCTTAAAAGTTTTGAGTGTCTGAAACAAAAAACCACAATGCCTTTGGCTACGGTAGCAGTAACGATATTTCCGCATCCATACTTACGAGTGAAAACTGCAGAGCTGCCAACTCTCACACATTGAACGTAAGACTCTCGCATTTGAGTGATCTCTCACGCCACACCTCAGATTTCTCTCGCTAAAATACATTTGTGAAATGGGCGGAGCTAATAGTTTATCTGTGATCTGTTTCTTGAGCCTGATGATAAAAGATGATGATCGAAATGCAACGTCTTCAGTCTGTGAGGGTTTTTTTGTCGCTAAACAAATTACAAAATGCCATTTTTCTTTATTCACTTGGACAGTTTGATCCTTCATTAATGGAGTTATGTGGGTTTTCATAAGCTGACAAAAATCAAAAGGATTTATATTAGAACAACAAGCATGTTTGAATGCAACTGAATTGTCACTTGAATAAGTTATAAATAATGAGTTATTTAACATTTAGTAGTAGTTACATTTATTTTACATTAAAATAATTATTAATTAATTATTGAATAATTATTATTTTACATCTGGGGTTGCCCAGATTCTTTTAAAGGTTTAAAGGAGGGCGCGACCCAAAAAGTTTGAGAACCACTGATTTATAGTAATGTTTAAATACAACACTAGCGTTATATAAAAACATATATAAGTTTTATTTAATAAAGTGTTCATCACACGATCAAGCGTGCAACTCCTCTAAAACCACTGGTTCCCATGTTGATCTGTAAGTTTCTTTAATGCATCAGCCTTTGTAATCTACACTTATTTTACAAAAACTCAAAAATGCACTCCGGTAACAATTGCTACCCTTTCGTATTGTCCGTAGCTGTTAACAACCACTAAATTAAAACTGTAAAATCTATAAGTCTCTTTATCTACTTCAAAACTTTTTTTTTTCTTTTGTTTTGCGTTTTTCCCTTTTACCCTTTTTTTGCTAAGATCTTAGATGATGAAATGCTTATTTTAAATATGAAAAAAATTACCTATTAATAAGATTGGTATTTTTAGTTATTGTTTAGATTTTTATTTTGTTTCCCTAATTTATTTTTCATGCTACATTGACTTCCATTATTACAACCTTTTTTGATTATACTGCCATGACACGAAATAATCGTGTATTCTTCATTGTTGGGAGTCATTAATATTGGGAAGAGGTCAGATTTGAGATTTGTACTTTTGATCACCATTTTGAAAAGAATACATGATTATTTGGAATGAAAAAAGTCAATATAGCACAAACAATAGATGAGGGAGAAAACATTAAAATCTGGTGCTATACAAAAACCAATGGTCAAACACATCCGGAATAAAAATCATATTGAAAGTACTTTTTTTTCTCCTGAAATCAATGACATTATGTAAGATCTTGGCAATTAAAGGGTGAAAATGTTGGACTAAAGAAGTTGTTTTGATCGTAGCTGAGGTAGATAAAGAGATTTGTGTGAGAAGATCTGATTTTTAGAGCAGTTTTATCTAATAGCCACAAACACAAGAGTATTGAGTCACAGGGTTTTTTCCAACGGCAGAAAGTTTTTGTTTATCCCTCATTCACTTTCCACACTAGTGAAAGTGCATTAACAAAACACCTATTTCACTGCGAAAATATTATTTGCTCAATTTCTTCTCAATTCTTCTCTTGGGAATACGATCTTTTGGGGTCGGTCACTCTGAGAGTTCATTAGAATCTGTAGATATCTGAGATTACAAGAGTGTGTGAAAATGTCTTTGTCTGGATAACTTTTGTTCCTTTGTTATTCTTCACAGTCTCTCGGGGAGCGCTGGGCGGCAGTTTGTCGCTGGACAGAGGAACGTTGGAACAAACTCGACCAAATTCAGCTCATCTGGCAGAGGCTGTTGGACGACCAGGTGAGGCTTGGGGCCAAAAATCCAAGAATGTTCTCAGAGGGCTCCACGTTTGAAGTATGGTTCCAGTTAGCAGCTCTTGTAGTTTTGTTATGTTGTTGTCTCATAACTAGTTTCTCTGTGATCTTGTGAGGTAATTAGAGCAAATTAGATTTTTGTATTTGTCGTCGCCAAAATATAAATTTTTAAATAAAATTCAAATCTTACTAACTTTCATATATTAGTCACCAAGAAGCCAGGAATCTAGGTGATTGAGAGTCACATGCTTGTTTTCAAAACACTTTTATCCAAATGCATTTTGATAATTTTTTTAGGCATTTTTTTTTTTGCTTTTCAAATATTTTAACTGATGTAAAAAATAAATATTTTATTATGTAGATTTTCCTACTTCTTCTAATTGCACTGAATTGCTGAACAACCTAAAGAAGAAAAAAAGCACATTTTTTTGGTTACATGATTGTAATAGAAGTCAGCACAATCTATGAATGCCAGCAGAGCAAGATGCATTGTGACGCTGTTTCCACTTGTTTTAGTATGAGCTCCAGTCATGGAAAGTCAAGGCTATAGAAATAAGAAATAAGCAATTTTTCTTTTCACATCAATGGAAATTATTGAAATAAATTGTACTTTTCCGGCTCGAAGGTCCTATCAAGAGAGATTAACAGCAATGCTTGATTTGTCGAAACACCTCCAGAAACTAAAAACCTTGACAACTGCAGCATTTGTGGACACACTCGAAGTGAGTGACTCCCCTTCACCCAAATAGTGGCTAGATTTTATTCGCAGTGTCAACCAAGGACAGATCAATAAAGGTGTCATGCAGCACGTCTCAGTTGTTCAGTCACAAGCTTTCGTCAGCATTTAAGTGATGCATGTTTTGGTTGAAAGTGGACAAAATACTACATTTAAGGGGCTAAAAAACATTGTGACTATTACAAACATATGGTGTTATTGTATTAAGTTTATTACATTTTTGTTTTTGGGCTTTAGCTCTGAAAGAACCTTAAAAACACTGTTTTTAAACCTTTTGATATTTTCGGTTTGTGCTGGTCTGACTTTCTTTGCGTGTGTCAGTTTTGTGTGTGTATGTCAGAGTGGAGCTAAAAATAATTGTTCAGTTGATCAACAGTAGAAGGTCTAAAATGAAGCTAAAAGGGCATTAATGGAGATTTGAAAGCACATGAACTGTTCCCCAGAGTGTTGATTTAAGCCCATTTCAGGTTTAATATTAAACTGGTTTCAGACACTCTGCCAGTATTCCACAATAGAAATCACATTGCTTACTCTCTCCCTTCTCTTTTTCAGTTAATTCCTCTAAGTCCTGTAGCAAACATTAGGTTGTTAGTGATTTTGAATTAGTATGTGGCCAGACTGTAATGTTTTGTTATTTTTTAAGGTTTCTTGCGTCAGTATCTTTTGTATGATTTCCGCTGTTAGTTAATGTCAAATGTAACCCTTTTAAAGCTTGTGGCATGATTTCTGAGAATTTTTACATACACAAAAATCTTCCTCTCTTCCCATTCAGGGTTTATTTGGATCATGGTTGTCCGAAAAGGAGAAGGCTCTTGCCAAGGTTCAGACATGTGAATTTAGAGATGCCAGCGAAATCAATGCCAGCGTTCGCAGATTAGCCGTGAGTAAAGACTTATTATGGCTGTTTTTTTTTTAAAGAGGTATATAGGATTAACGCTACTGACATTCATTCAGTATTATTTTAAGTTAAAGAAGTTGATGAAGCAGTGAAACCGTTTTTTTTCTCCAAGAACTCCAAGACCCCTGTGCTTTAGGCTCTGCTTGTGTCAAAAAATGTATAATTTTTTCTTGTCATTTAATAATTTGTGACATTTCAATTAAATGTGAATAAAACAGTTGTTTTCCACTATTTCTTTCGTTAGTATTTATTTATATGAGGAAAAAAAAAACAAGTGAAACGAATAAAAGCAGATCTCTGTGTGTCTCTGCCCAGGAAAATCCATCACATTAAACGGAGAGATGATCGTTTACATTATAAAAGAGAACCTGATGCTCGACAAACTCATTATTTAAAATACATTTTCGTTAATAAAAAAATAATCAACCACTCAGTACATATTTGTCATTTTTTTTGTAGCCACTTATTTCGTCATTGGTAGCAGGAGGTTCACAACTGGAAAAAGTTTGGGAACTACTGATTTTGGCTACTGCAGAACAAAAAACTAATCTTTTTAACGTATCTGAATGTGTTTATTAAATTTTGAACATTATAATACTGATTTAGAGGGACCTAACTTTGGTTTAGAGGGACCTTACTTTGATTTTGAGGGACCTTACATACTTTGGATGGTCTGACTCTCTCCATCATCGCTCGTTTTGTGTGCACATGAACTGTGTTGCAGAACATACATTTATCTTCGACGAAGGATGAAAAAAATATTAAACATTTTATTGAACACATTTTTTATTGCTATCGATCATGTGTCTTTCGTAAACCATCTCGTTATTGTTTCATCGCCCAGCCCTAGTGTGGATGTATATTTCTCGCATCCTTTTGTCTCTGGGTAGTACACTTACCCAGAGTGCAGCACTGAAGTTTTGACTGGTGTCTGGAAACGGTGGTGATATAAAACATTGTCACAAGTGCTGTCAATCGATTAAAAAAAAGAAAAAATGGCGGATTCATTTGCGGACTCAAGAAAGAATTTAAATTATAAAGCTGATTGTTTATTGAATATTTTAACAGATTTTGTCATGTAAGCAACAAATCTGCAATTAACTGGCTTGAAAACCATATTTATTATAGTTTACTGATCACATAAACAAGTAATATCAACACAAAAGTAAACATAAAAGGAATTCCTATGAAAAACCTGAATAACATAAGACTTCAACAAAGGAGGAGGAAAAAGTCCTTTCTTGGTCTTATCCATATTTTTTCCCACATTAAACATGCAGAAATACAACAAAAATACTGCAACAGTGTTAAATTTTAAAATTAATTGCTTGCGTTAATGCGATAATTTTAACAACACTAATTATCACTCTGGATATACGTATTGTTTCCTTGTTTATTTCCCATTAAATTGTCCTCACCTTGCATCTTCATCAGAGTCTGAAGGAGGAGATGGCACAGAAGCGTAGGACCCTAAGCGCACTCTCAGATGCAGGACAGAATGTGACGGAGCTCCTCAAGAGCCCAGCTGCGGCTGAAAGCATTGAAAGAGACACCGACCGCCTGACTCAACGCTGGGACAATCTGGTGCAAACACTGGAGGACTGCTCTGGCCAGGTCTGTCTCAGTGGAAATGTGTGTCTGGAGGTGAGATACGTGTGCCACTCTTACTGGTATGTTTATTGTCTGTTCAGGTGACCGATGCCCTCTCTATAACGGGGATCACTCCGGTACAGGAGACGGTTGTCATGGAGACTGTCACAACAGTAATGAAGGAGGAAACTGTTGTCAGAGGTGATAGAGAACTGGCTCCGCCTACATCACCCAAAAGAAGACATCTGGATGTAGACACGGAGATCAGGAGACTGTACGGAGCTCCTTTTTATTCTGCCACACAGACACGTTTTCCAACATGCTTCAGAATACAGTTTACCCTGCACAACGCATAAATACATTTGCATGAACAGTAACATTATTAAAAAAAAAGATACAATTGATAATTACTTTTATATAATAAGCATTGGTGTGAAACTGAAAGTGTTTCAGTTTTATTGTCCATGTCTTTTAGATAGCGTAGCTTATTCAAGGATCCTTGAGCAGTATAGTTTGAATATAATCTTTGTCTTTGTGTATTTTAGAGTTCAAGCAGATGTTCCTGAGCTCCTGTCTCATCTGGATGCATGGAGAGCGTCGGCCAAAGCTGCTGGAGACTCCTCTGTCCTCCTGGAAACTCTGCAGGTCTCACAGATTACACCAACACTAACACACTGACAGTGCGCAGTTGTTCTTGCTCATGTACCTTTACTCCTTCCATCTCTTTAGGCGTTAGAGGTGGAGTTTTCAGAGAACGAGGGATCGGTGAAAGAAATGATTCAAAGAGGAGAGAAGATGACTGGGGAGCTGGAGAAAGGTCAGATTTATTGTAGTTAAAGAAATGTAAATAGGATTAAAATGTGTTTGCTTCCATATTTTGCCGATTTGTTTGTTTTAAACCCGTTTTAGTTTCTTTCTTCTTTCAATAGACATTGTTAGCGAGACAAAGAGCAATTATACGAGAAAAGCAAGCACTTCAATGAAGAATGGTGATTGATAGGATTGATACAACGCGTTGTTTAAGTATTGTAAACGCCATCTTCAGGCAGGGAGCGTCATTGCCTTAAGTCTGAGTAATTCTCTCCTCCTCCCTCCGAGCTGGACAGACAGCCTTGCACATTTGTACCCCGCCACACCTCTTATGGTGCAAGGCAGGCCCAGATGAAGAACTTCTGAAAGCAGCGATTATTAAATTGCATAATAGTAATAAAAATCTGTCAAATATGTATTTTTTTGGAATCCATCTTGTACATATAAGTTTACATAGGCTTGGTTTACGTAGGTTTTATATTGACAATCGTCTTTCAGACAGTCGTAAATAGTTTTTTTTCTTTCTTCCTTTTTCTTGTCTTGTCTTCTTTTCCTTTTCTCATTGATTCTCTTTCCCCTTTTTTGCCTTTTCTTTTTCTTCTTTTACTTATCTCGTCCTTTATTCTTCTTTTTATTTTTCCCCTTTTTCTTTTTTGTTTTCTATTTTTCTTTGTACTATTTTTGCTTGTCTTCTTTTTCATATTTATATTTTTCTTTTTCATCTTTTACTTATCTCTTTTCTCTTTTATTCTTCTTTTTATTATTTCATTTTTCTATTAAATTTTTTGTATTTTTCCCCTCTTTTTATTAAAAAATTTAAAAATAAATAAATAAAACAAAAGAAATAATGCTCTCAATAATTGTGTGGCATCACAGCTGGCGAAGTGCACTGGAACTCTTTATATCGTCACAAGGTGTTGAATGTCACCAAAAATAGTAAATATACATCTTTATGTTATTCTAAAGTTTATTTTGTTTAAAAGAACAAATTGCTCCTTTTCCTGGCAGAAGATCCTTCCTCTGTGGAGACCGTTTCATGTCTTGGCTCTCTGCGGGAGGCCTGGGCGAGCTGTGAGCACCTGATCGAGGAGCTGCGGTTTCGAGCTGGACTGCAGGACCAGCTTCAGGCTTTGGTGCATGTCTTACAGGAGCAGGAGTCTTGGATCAAAAACACGCTGGGCTTTAGTTCTGAGCAAAACCAGCATCAGCTCCAGGTGCTCAGAGATGAGAGTCAGGTCAGTTACTGCTGGTAATACTGATCTCAGATCAGATACATTGCCACGAGAAAACCCTCACATCTTTCTTCATTGTTTCAGCATTCTGAAAACGGCTCCGTTCATATTTTCTTCTGATGTGCGTTTCAGGCTCGTCTTGGAGCGCTGGAGAAGCTGAAGCTGCAGCTAGAGGATCTGAGATCTAAGGCAGAGAGTTTGACGTCCCATGATGCTCTGATGTCTAGCATGGTGGCGCTAACGACGCGCCATAGCGCCGCCCATCAGGAGCTTCAGAGCCTCCAAGACAACATCACAGCAGGTGACTTCTCAAGCAAATAATGCAAAGCTCATTTGAGCTTCTCCAGGTTCTCTGGCATTTCTATAGATCTTTTGGAAGAAAAATGTTTTATTCTGCATCATCCAAGCATTCTTTTACTTAAAGACTAAGTAACTGAATTGAGATAATCTAATGGGTGCCATTCTTTATTAGTAATTTATTTATTTATTTAATATTATTTACATCATTATATATTCATTATTATTGTTATTTATTTATTTGAATTTCAGTTATTCGGTTATTTATACCAAACTGACTAAATCCCTGAAATAACAGTTAACAGGGTGGTATTTTTTAAATGACGCTCCAAGATCACAAAATGATCAAATAGGTAAATAGGAAACTGAGATAAATTACCTTTACTCTTCCCATGGGCTTCTAAAGGTCCAATTGATGCAATTCCTTGCTGAAAAACAAGACCTATATGGAAAGTCCCCAGTTGTTCAAGAGGGGGATGGGTTAGTTAGTTGAGTAAAAGTTAGAGACATGACTAAAATATTTTTTTATAGATATTTTATACAAAGTATAGCTATTTGTGTAAATAAATGTATTTTAAACAAACATTATATATGGATTTACATATCAATCCAAAAGAAAGGTTATTTTTTAAGAGATCTTAATCATTTTATTTTATAGTGTAGCATCAGAGACTGCGGGCAAGCAGTAAATGCTATTTATCATTATTTTATGTGGATTTTATCCATATTTTAAATGTTCTAGCTTAAATTTGCAATTAGAATAGTACGTAGAACACTTTGCTTGTAATTGGAATGATTATTTATACATTCAACATGACTCATATTTTCTTAAACCAAGAAGTTTCTTAAACCTTTAAGTTGTCAATGCTAATTGTTGTAAATTAGTCATATTACTGTCACTGTTTCTAAAAAAAAGTATTTACCTATAAATAAAATGTTTCTGTGTACAGTCTTTCTTTGTAAAAAATCTCAAACGCTACAGTAGGTAGAGGTGTTTGAGGATAAAGTCGAAGTGGCTTTCCTACTTACAAAGATATTAGAAGTTGCTGTAGCTGTCAAATAATGTCTATGTTTAGAAAGCTCATTAATATGTCTATAGTCGACCAGCTCTGTTCTCTCTCTATATGGTGGTATTGTCCCCAGAGCCCGGCTGCTTTAAGCTCATGTTCGTGGGAGAGTGAGAGTTTGACTCTTTGACCCCTGCCTGACCTTTGGGAATGAAACTCTCATAGTTATTTCTGCTGACTTCTGTTGTTTGGTTTTCTCTACCATTTACATGCTGTTATTCGCTTTTTGGTTGAACCAGTGTAATGGCGAAAGATCTTTCAAGGAATCAGGGATGATTAGCAAAAGTTCCATTTGTGCCTTTTAGCCTTGGGCCATTGTTTTTCACTTCTGTTATATATTTTAACATGAGTACATGTATATTTGTATTGCAATATTTTGTCCCACTATATATTGTTACACCCCTAGTGTATTTAGCAACTAATAGCCTTAGAATCTTAATGCTACAGAATGGAGTTGCGTACGGCACGTTTCAGCAGTTTTTGTTTGATTCTTTATATGTTTAAAAACAACCACCCGAACTTATGCATTTACTGATCCTTCAGAACCATTTGGCTGATGATTACTGGGTTTCTCAATTTGGGGGTGTATTTGCAGTCATTTTTTGTAAGAGTAGGTCTCTTCTCTTCTCTTCTCTTCTCTTCTCTTCTCTTCTCTTCTCTTCTCTTCTCTTCTCTTCTCTTCTCTTCTCTTCTCTTCTCTTCTCTTCTCTTCTCTTCTCTTCTCTTCTCTTCTCTTCTCTTCTCTTCTCTTCTCTTCTCGTTATGGTAAAAATATACCTCCTCAATTGATAATAAACACCGTTTGAGAGAGAACACAGCAAATGCGGCTATTTATTACAAAGATTTAACAATCAATGGCATTTCAACACACGTGACTCTAACGTGGAAGAAGAACCTCGAGCCTAATAAAAGTAAAACGAGCGCCGGAAGAGAAAAGAAGAAAAAGAAGGAAAAAGAATATATAGAGATAGAAAAGAAGAGAAAGAAAAAGAGAGAAAGAGACTGACCCAAGAGAGTTGGGCCAGAGAGAGATCAGCGCAAGAGAGAGGGTCAAGAGAGTGAGCAAGTGCTTTCTAAACTCCTTATCTTTCTCCTCAAGGGTGGGACTAAAGTATGACGTGTGCTCTTAAGATTTTTCTCAAATTACATTTCTCTAAATGACCACTAGATGGTAGTATTACACAGGAAAATTCCCATCACATTCTCTTCTCTCATTTTTCTCCTCTCCTCTCGTCTTGTCTCGTCTCATTTCCTCTCGTCTTCTCCCTTTCTCAGCTGAAGGCCTGTGACCAATGTGAGCCAATCACAGTCTTTAGATGCAATGTGCGGGAAAAAAATGGATGCACATCGACGCAGTGCATTTTTTTTCTGGCTGGTGTGTAAGGTCACATTAGCTATCATTTACTTAAAATTGAAGATCCACTCCATACAGCCCCTCCTTGCAGCTGATGCACAGGTGTGTTAATGCCTTTAAGGCCCTTACATGTGTCAAGCATAGAGTTAATCGCAGTTGACCGAAGCGCCATCTAGTTTTCTGGAGAGGGTCTGTGCACTCATTTTTAAAACGCAAGAGAATTGATGAAGAGAGCTGAAAATGCAGCAGATGCATTTAGCCTACTTTAATGCTAATTAACTGCGTAACACACATTTAAAACAGGGATTAACTGCTGTGAGCTTGTTTCATCTAAGTTCGTTGCTCTATTGTGAAGTTAATACATTGTTTCAGTTGTTTGACAGCAGGAAGCAATAAAACTATTTTTTTTAATTAAACCAGTTATTATTGGTTTTTGCAGCTTATTTATTATAAATGTGATTTGTTAAATGTAACAGTACTTATTCATACATTTACACATTACACATTACTTATTTACACATTTATTTATGTAATAAATCCCATATTTTACTTTATTTGATTTGTCATTGTCATTTTGGCAACTGAAAGATATTAACATTTCTTTTCAATAGTCATTAATTAAATAAAGATTTTTGCTCAAATATATATTCTACTTTAAAATGTAATCTTAATTATATAGCAGATTTTTGTTTATTTAGAAAGTTTTTTAGCTCTTTTTTTGGATGTGTTGCTTTGGAAAATCTATTTAAAACTGTTAAATCTATTTATTTCTGTTGTCCCTCCAACACAGTTGTGTCGAGGCTTGCGGGCTCTAGAGCACTGCAGCAGCTGGAGAGCAGGCTCCTTAGCATCACTGGTGACATCACAGACATGGCTGCTGTTGAGAAAGCCCTCGCTCAAACTCAGGTAAAGAAGTACATTTATTTTTTTGAGATTTATATAAACATTTGCAAATTGAGGAGAACAGATAAGAGAGAGAAATGGTTATAAATCTTCACATTTGTTTAGTTAATAGAGCGGGAGGAGGTGTCGTCACATCTGGTGCAGCAGCCATTTTGTTTGTATTATTAGTTTCCACCAGGAGTCGTGCTTGAATTGTTTTGGGGTAAATATTTACAATATACCAAACATAGATCACTAATAGAACCCTAAATTAACTCGCTCTGTTGATATGTAACCATGGCAACGCTGGTGTCACACTACAAAAATGGTTGACGTTATAATGTCACTCCTCATGCTCTATTCCATAGTTCGATCTTGACCTTTCTTCCACCTCACCACACCTGGGTTGTCCTCCTTTGGCTCATGATCAGGACTTTGGCTCACCCAGTATTTTTAGTTTGATTGGTGCCTTGTAAATATTTGATTTCAGGGTCATTTCAGTCTTTAACTTCATTAATTCTGGAAGAAAATCCAGTGACAAGACTCATAACCAAGAGCAAACGCAAACTGCCGTTTATATAAAGAGCTCTGTAAATATTTAAACTGAGCTTTGGTGGTTCTGCTCTCTGCACTTGGCCTGGTGCAGTATTTGGATCCCTTTCTTCTGTTCTGAGCAGTTCTTGTTACACTGATCCTTCACTTCAGTCGTATTTCTCCATAAGCTTCAGATGTTACTTTATGTGGGAGTGAGCGTTCCTTTTGGGGTTGTTTTGTTTTCAAGTGATTTGATGGGTGGTGTCTCCACCTGGTGGTCCAAGTGAGACAGTGCATCCTTCCAATCAGGATGAGTACTAAAACAGATAAAATTCTAGTTTCCATGGTGTTACACATAGATTTTAAAGCTAAAGGTGGCCACAGCCAGCTGTTTTCATCCTTGATGGTGTGTCTCTTTAAAGGACCGTGAGCCCAGCTGTTTCAGGTCACATCTGCCTGAGATCATTAAAAAAAAGTGTGTTTCGAGTTGTCCAGTGGTTTGTGATGTTTGTTAAATAATCAATCTCTTTTTCTTCTTCTCCAGACTCTCTCTGCTGAGGTGGAGCAGCAGTGTCTAAAGGCGACTGACCCGGCCGAGCAGCAGAGCTGGACTGAACTCTCCACCTCCGTCCATGACCAGCTCAGCATGCTTCAGTGCGTCCTGGGAAGCATGCGGGACTCAAAGGTGAGGGTTTGGTCTTAAAGCTGAAGGGGTGTACGGTGATTAGTCTCTGATGGGTTAGGGGTGTTGTGCTACAGGTGAAGATTGAGGAGGTGGAGCGCTGGCTAAGCTCTGTGGAGGAGCTGCTCTCTCGAGACTCTGCTGGTTTTAACAACACGGATGCACTGCAAGATGAGCTTAACCACTGCAAGGTCAGAGCTTGTTTGTCTTACTCATCTGTAAGTGGATGGAGCACCAGAGAATTGATGAGAGCCTTAACACCCGCGGGCCAGAAACAGAACAGAAAGATCGCATAATTGCACCCACTATTTTTAAGCAAAATTCGACAAACTATGTATCATTTGAAAGCGGAATCTCTCTTGTTTCACGCGTTATAAAGCATTATAGGTTTAACACACCACAGTGACAACAATTTGTGTAAAGAGTCCTAACACAAAGCATAATGGTGATGCCTACATTTAATGAAGTCTCTACAGCTACACAGTCACTGAATCATCAAGTGTCTTATATCATTGTACTTGTAACAGTCCAACGAACAAAATGCATCCAAGCTGCTACTCCAAAAACAGGTTTACCACGAGAAAAAGACATAAAAGCACAACTATTCACTTTTCGTTTGCTACAAAAGAAAAAAAGTCAGGTTGTTTTGCCGGCCATTTTTAAAGAAGACCGGACAAGCATGGTATGTTTCGATTCAGTAGAGTCTCCTGAACATTTTGACACCACCTTTAGAAGTCTGTGACAATGATTGGCCAATCAGCAAGCCAGTAAACAATGCCTGGCCTCTCAATGAGAGCCCATGCCAACTTGATTCCTCCATTTTTCACAATTGTGTATAGCCAACCAATACCGCTTAAGCTCCAAGCAGATTGACGGGTCATTTAGCCAATGAGATGAGCTTTCTAATGACATATGGTTTCACTTGTTCGGTTGACAGACACAAGATAGCTTGAGAGCAAATGCTTAGTCATCCAGTTTTTATGCACGCCGTTGAGCTAAGCAAAAACCTTTTTTTTCCGGAGAAAAAGGCATATTTTTCTGTTACTGTTAGTAACACAATGGCATCTAAGAAGATATTTGATCGCTTTGAGGACATTTTAGAGGAGATTCTGATTGTTTTAATGAGTGGCTGCACAAATCACATTGTTTTACATATTTTTTTAATTTTTTCAATGTTTGCATTTTCTTTAAAAATATTTTTTATTGAGTAGTTTATCTAGTGGTATTGATTTGTAATTAAACAAATGCAAATTTACAGAAATTTGTTCATTTGGTTACCAATGGTGCCCGCCTGGACATTGTCTTCTAAAAATCTCTCCAGAAAACACATGTTTAGCTTTATTTTGACAGATTTTGGTCATGTAGTGGTCCACCGTTGTGACTTCTATTCAGTGTGTCAAAAAGTCCTCCAGGGATTCAAGCATTCACTTATTTAAAAAAAATAATAAAAAAATTTAGGCGAGGATAATTTGTACTATTTCTACAAAGTTTGTGAATTTATAACTTGAGTTTTGTTGAAGGTATCCAGTTCCTTACTTTTACATGATAAACTAGAAAGGGTTTTCTTT
Organism: Danionella cerebrum; assembly: GCA_007224835.1. Lineage (NCBI taxonomy): Eukaryota > Metazoa > Chordata > Actinopteri > Cypriniformes > Danionidae > Danionella > Danionella cerebrum. The sequence goes on from SRMA01027337.1 coordinate 374,620, forward strand.
TCAATGACACCAAGGACATTAATTTAACCCATAAAATGTGAGAGTTACGGCCATTTTATTTTGGAAATGCCTTTTTCGGACCAATGTTCAAAAAGATAGGTGTTAAGGGGTTAATGTTTCAGGTTTTACTGTTGTTCCTGTTCATTTTTGCAGTAGGAGTCTTACATCTCTGCAGTGTTGGGAGAACTTTTTAGAACAGAATTATAAGGCAATGGTCATTGTGTCATATCTCACAAAAGTGTGTAAACCACACCCATTTTTGTAAATATGCTTTTTATCTTCACTTTTTAAATGATTGAACCTACAGCTTGTGTAGCAGTGCGTTAATGTTAGGACTTGCCTACCTGTTACTTTTGTTTTGTTCTGCCCCTAATCGTTTAGCCAGATTACTTCTTGTGCTCTGCCTTTCCCGTACTCGTTAGCTCTGATTGTGTGCACCTGCCTCCCCCTCTGGTTTCCACTCTGCCTTGTCAATTCTCCCCTATTTAATCCGGTCTTTTCTTTTACTTTGGGTGGGTCCTCCGTACCTGGCTGCTTAATATTGCAGTTTTATTTTTGTAAGTCTTTATTGTTTTGTTCTTGTTATGAGATCCTGTTTTTTTGTTCTTAGTTTAGCTTTAGTTTTGCTAGTTAGGCTTTTCTCTACCAAGGGTTTTTCGGTTTATTTATTTTTAATAAAGCCCATTGTTTGATTGTGCAATTGAGTTCAGCCTTTTTCCTTTACATCTATGGGGCTTGCCCCTAACAGTTAATTAAATTATCTCATATGCGGAGAGGTTTCAATTGGCCAGTTTTTTCTTTAAAAATATTAGAAAATTTACCCCAGAGAATTTATTTGGTAAAACATAGTGTAAGTACAAAGCTTGAAATATTTTTGCGTACATTGCATACATGTTCCAATCTGCATGGTTTTTATCCCAATTACTGTGAAAATGAGTACACATACAAAAGCAGAACACCCCCTTGTGTCTCGTTTGCATTCATTTGAATATGTTAATGAATCCTGCACAGTGGTTTGGTGGTCAGTGAACAGGCAGGTCAAGATCCCACTCCCCTTTTTATCCACATCGTTTCGTCCTAGGACGTATTTACACTCGCCGGCCACTTTATTAGGTACTCTGTTTGGACCCCTTTTTGGTTTGGGAAACTGACTAATTAAAAATCGCATAACATAGTTTGTTTCTTCAGGAGCTGGTGGGTGAGATGGAGAGTATGGACTCCTCCCTGAAGCAGGTGATTGAGGATGTGACGGCTGTGCAGCAGAGTACAGTGCCTGGTCTGAGCAACTGGATCAGAAGAGAGTTAGAAGAATGTCAGGAGCGTTGGGACACTCTTAGTAAAGAGGTGCATCCACACAGCAGCATGAAGGCCATGTTTTTAACTGCAGATGAAGATAAAATAATTTACACACATACACACATGACACTTGAAAGCTCATTTATTAACATGTATAACCTTCTATATAAGCATAAACAATTTTAAAAAGTTCAAAATAATCGCTTTTGTTGCAATGACGGCAGTGCCTGTTATTATGTGTAGATTTAATTATGTAAATCATTGTAACAACTTACATTTTGTCACATCACTGACAGCTGCCTAGCAACCACACTTTTTACCCTAGCAACCTCATTTTTTGAACTCTATCTCAGCATTGGTCTATGATTGAGACATGGGGGTTGGTTTATTTTACTCGTAGTGACATGTGGAACATATTATTATTATTCGTCTTTTGCTTTTGTTCGTATCTCCTCCTAGTCTCTTTGAGCTACAGCCATCAAATTTGTCTCTGGTTGGCATATCTTTTCAGGCTGGTACAAAAATAATTATCTTAAAGCACAGAGAATGCTGGGAAATTTCCATTGCCTTAACATGTGGTCAAACTATAACTCAAACTTGCGGAAGTTATCAGTGTGTACTAGAACATACCACGCACTGTGTGTGCAAAAGTATTTGAACCCAAGGGTCTAGAAGGGTTCAAATCGTGGGAACTAAACTAACTAAATGGTAAAATGGAAGCAAAGAAAGCTTCAAGGTGATAGATGATCGAGAAATTGAGGTTTGTTGACGTTAATCATTGTAACAACTTTTTTTTTATCACTGACAGCTCCCTGCCAATGAAGCTGTTTACCCTAGCAACCAAATTTTCTGAACTCTATAAATGGGGGTTGATTTAAATATCTCTTAATATAGTGACATAAGAAACATTCTATTCAAATCAAAACATTGTGACTCTCAAAAGTAAAAGTTTTGAGATTAAAATACATTCAAAATTTTTGGCTTTTGACCTGCTGACGTGTAACTCATTGTATACGGCATGTGAATAAGCGTTTAAGGACACTTTTTTTTAATTGACAGACCAGTAAGAAAGGTGTGAAGAACTGTATCATTCCAAGTAAGTGATTATTGAAATAGAGTTTGGGTATCTCAAAGTTTCAATTTTTAATCTAAAGATTTTCTCTTTTTAAGTAAAAATTTTGACTTTTGTGTCTAAATTTTTTTTTACCTGAAGGCAATGGGCTTCCATAGGTAGGGGCTCTTTAAATAAGTACAATGAAGACTGTTTTGTTGTAAAACCTGTCATTGTTTCCGCCATCAATAATAAAGTTGTCTCAGATCGAACGTTATCTTGTTGAAAATGAAGAAACGTGGTGGATAACTTGTAGTTCTAACCCCTAGAAGTTTGTGGCCTTTTTTGAGCGTTTTTTTTTACTACTTTTTTTTTTACAACTATTTTTTCATTACATTAAAAAAATCCACAGCAAACATGAATTTGGACTGAAATTTTCTTATTGTAAAAGTCTCATAAATTGATATAACAAAAATCAAAGTATTGAGACAAAATAAAAAAATATCATAAATCCACTCAAAAAGCAAAGACAATATAAAAACAGAAAAACCAACCTCGCCTTAACCTTATACACTGTTCCAAGCATGTTTTGTCCCAGAAATTCGAAAACACAATCCATATCACAGGTCTTGTACTTCAAGGGCTGTCCCATTTTTTCACCACTAGATGGCACTGATAGCACTGATTTGGGGACTGTAAAATGAAACTGAAAGACGACTGCGCATTTTCTCATATTTTCATTTTAATTTCCTTGCAAATTATCACTTTTTTGTTTGAAACCAAAAGTAGTAAAGATAACCTTTTTTAAATCTACACATTATATTTTAAATAAAAATGAAACAATAAATTGCTTGCATCATTTATGCATCAAGCGCTAAGTGTCCAGTTATTGCCTTTAAGGAGTCGACTTCTAGATGTTTAAATGGAACTGCGAAAGATGGCGGTAGGGGTTGTTTGTTTTTATTAAGTCGTGTTGTGCCATTACACAAATCCGTTGAAGGCATCATTAGATTATGGATTGCAGCTTTTAGTGTCAGTCTAAAACTCAGATAAATAATAACCAGAAATTAATTCCTTGTGTGCAGCTACTGAGACGTGAGGAGCGAGTGAGTGAAGGGCAAGAGAAGGTGGTGAATTTGAAAAAGGATGTGGCGGAGATGCGCGAGTGGATGCTTCAAGTAGACGAGGAGTTTCTCATGAGGGACTTTGAGTACAAGAGTCCTGAGGAGCTGGAGGAGGCACTGCTTGAGATGAAGGTGATACTACTGCTCAGTTATAAAGTGACCAAACGCTCATTGATCATTTTCTCCTGCTTTCAGAGGGCCAAAGAGGACGTGTTACAGAAGGAAGTGCGAGTGAAGATTCTAAAGGATAGCATCAATGTTCTGATCAGCCAGACGCCGCCAGAGCTCAGCCAGATCCTGACCAACTACCAGAAGCTGTGTGAGCGATTCAGGAGCAAGTGCCATACTCTTGAAGTAAAAAAACACAAAGCTAATTAAAAAATGCAGCAATAATGCAAACGAGTCTGACCAGTGTGTGTGTTTCAGGAGGTCTGGTCTTGCTGGATCGAGCTGAACCAGTATCTGGATGCAGAGTGTGTTTGGCTTAACACACTGGAGGAGAAGCTTCAGGCTAGTTGCAGTGTCCCAGAAAATACACAGGCCATCATTGAAACTCAAGAGGTGTGGCCTAACACAATAGTCATCATATCTGCACATCAATAAAGCAGTTTTCGTATGCTTGCATATGTCCAAAATGTGAGCCTTTTGTAATGTCATTGTTTTCTGAAAACATAAAATGTGATCTGTTCTTCATCTAAGTCCCAGGGTAACACACAAAATATAAACTATTGTGGTGCGTGTGGAAAAGTAAGTGAACCCCTAATTTTAGCTGTGGGTGGACCATAGATATATTTTTATGCTGACATGCTCCAGAAGGACTAATATAACATGCTTTCAAGAACTCTCTGATTTTTTAGGGGGAATTCAACTTCCCCACAATGATTGCAAACTGATTCTGATGCAGTAAAGCAGCCCCTAATCATGACGTTTCCTCCACCATACTTTACTGCAGGCTTTAGTGATAGTTTCCTTTCTTTGACAGTTGTAGTGCTGCGTGTCAGTTTTGCGGTCGAGTGTGAGCATGCACTACTAAGAACTTCATGCTGTTTTTTTTTTTTGTTTCAGACTTTGGAGTGTGTGGTTCGTCATCCAGGCGACAACAAGACTCAGATCCGGGAGCTGGCGCAAACACTCATCGATGGGGGCATCCTAGATGAACTCATCAGTGAGAAACTGGAGCGTTTCAACTCGCGCTACGAGGAGCTCACTCGTCAAGTGTGTTTGGTTCAAATAAGCAACAACTGCCTTAAACGCCTAATTCATACGAAGTTTATTAAAATTCAATTCTAGCTTCAAGCAGGGCTTGCGAACCTCTGGAGCCATTGTCACTCAGTGGGGAGGGTGGTAAATGAGGTCTGGTTCGGGATTGGCCAGTTTGTTGCAATAACTACTACGGCCAATCCTTATTTAGGAGTTGTATTCATGGGAAAATTGTTAAAATTACTGAACAATTTAAGTTATTTAATGAAAACCACATCATAATTGTAAAGAACATTTAAATTAAAATGTGAGAAAATCGTCTTTCAGTTTCACTCTACAGACACCAAATCGGTGCCATCAGTGCTATCTAGTGGTGAAAACAAGGAATAACCCGTGGAAGTACAAGACCTGTGATGGGGCATGTGGTTTTTTTAAAACTCTGGCACAAAAAAGCCCAAAGGAACAAAAAGTGCTTGGAACAATGTACAAGGTTTAGCAAAGGGACGCCTGGATTTTTTAAATATAATTTTCACATTTTTTGACCTCGTTATTGCTTTTTGGGGGATTTTTTTTTCTCAACACTTTTGTTTTTTGTTCTAAAACATAAAAATAGTTTGTTCTCAAAGTTAGAGATTTTTATAGGTCTCATTGTGTAACGTAATAAATAAAATTTATAGATATCAAGCATTGCTTAAAAAAAGAATTTTAATTTAGAGCAAAATGTAAAGGTTTATTTCGTAAAATTGCTGAAAAGTTTCTATGGCTTCTAGGAGTTACATTTTGCATTTTTTATTAGTATTGTGTAGTATCGTTGTTTCTGTTATATGATTAATATATATATATATAATTAATCATATAACAGATATGATATGATTACATATATATATATTTCAAGATGTGTTGGTCTATCACTGATTTACTTCTGTACATTATTGTGACAGGCCGGGGAGCGTCAGGCAGCTCTGGAGCGACAGTTGTCAACTTTGAGAGAGAACGAGGCAGTTTTACACTCTCTGCAGTCCTCATTTTCTCAACTTGACCAAACGCTCACCTCATACCTCACCGACCGGATCGACGCCTTCCAGCTGCCACAGGAGGCTCAGGTAGGTCCATGAATATCAAGCAAAATCAACAAATATCAAGATATCAGATATCAAGAATATCTGACAAAACAGAAATCAACATCATTATTTATCGTACTGTGTACAAGTTTTAGGCTGGTGTGAAAAAAATGCTGTAAACAACGAATGCTTTCAGAAATGGAATCGTTCATAGTTTTGTTTTGAAACAGTGAATTAACAAAAGACAAGTGTAATCAATAATGGGTGTGAACACCTACTAGGTTGGCCTTTTATATTTCATTTCTCGTGCAACTTTTCTTTAAAGACAATTTTTGAAGGATTTATCCAGCCAGTAGATGGGTGTTCTTTGGTTCCATTAATTTCTGCTAGTTCTGAGCTGATTGCACTGCTGGATGTTTTCCTATATCAAAAAGTACGTCTGCAGCACCACCTCCACGTACAATTCTCAGTGTTGTCGAGTTGTTGTGCTTCTTCAAAGAATTTTAAACAGAACATCTTGAAACCTTGTTGCCTGGGTAAGACCTTGTTGCTGTAGTACAACTACCTCGTATCTAGTTGCTGCTCTCTATCTTGCCATCACAAAAAACTCTTTTTCAGCCAATTTTTATCGTCCTTCTAAGATGTTTCTGTTTCAGTTTACAACTGTCATCAGCACCCGTGTGGTGAAATTGGTGGATCATACACCTGGCTATTATCGGACGAAATCCCTGTCTTTGTGTCAGCATTGATGCTGGTTATAAGGCAAATTTATAAGGAAAATTGCATTTTTAAAACACACAAGTTTTAATATGTAATTTTAATAATTTATTTTTTATAAAAATATATAAAAAAAAATATTTACAGCTTTTTTTCACACTTAAATCTTTTGCTCCGAACTGTAAAAAAAAACTAATTCCTATTTATAAAAATTCCTAAATTTATTTAAATAATTAAAAAATTATAAAATAAAATTTATTTTTTTTTAAAGCTTTTAAAGGGTTTTTCAAATATTTGAAGACATTTCTGTTCACATTTATGCAGGTTTTTAAGTGTTTATTATTTTTATAAAACTTTACTGAAATCGTTTCATCATAAAGCTCTGATCTGATTGTTACCGCAAAAAGAAATCTTTAATAAAAGACCTAATCTGCCAGTATTATCCATCTGTATAATCTCCGTAAAGCTGTTTTAAAAAGAAATTTTTAATTCGTTGAGGTCTTTTTATCGTTCCATGATTGCATATTTGTCAAAAGGTTACATTTTCTCTTTGCAGGCCATTCAGGCAGAGATTGCAGCACATGAGTCTTTGCTTGAGGATCTGAGGAAGAGGAATGTGGGAACCGTGCCTCTTTCAGTCCCTGAGGGTAAAACCGTTCGTGGAGGAACGATGCTGGAGCAGCTACAGGTGAGAACAGCATTCGGCCTGCGTTTGGACAGTTTAAAGCTTTGGTGGACATTATAGTAGCATCTGCTGTTTACCATCCCAAACGCAGAAGACTGTTGTCCAAATAGAAGGGTTGGGTGCTGGCTTTTTTAGGATGATTACGTCATTTGTTCAGTAAGTTCTTAGATATCTCCTGAAAGAGTCCCAGCTGAAGTCTTTTAGTAGAAGCTCAGAGGAGTCATGGCCGGTAGTTACCTCTTTATTTATAGCTGTGCTGGATCTTTAGTATCCATCAAGTTCTTACTCCTCCACTCACAGGTTGTCCCATAGACATAGATATAGTTCTAACGTCCTCTGATCTATGAGTGTTACAGCTGTCAAGCCATTGCTTTGTTACTTACATCAGTTACATTGTGTGTATTGTCTGTTATTTCAGACTGTCGAAAACTTTCCATAAAACAGACCCTTCCCCATTCATCTCAGAAAGCCACGTCTTCTTCTTCCTTGCTTCGTTTTCATGACATTTAGCTCCATTAATCAGGGTTCATTGATCCACAGAATCAAAATGAACATTCCAATCTTCTCAAACTTTGTTTTTGCCAATGTTTGGTACCAGAATGCTTTAAATTCCACAAGTTCTGGGGTATATTCAACCACAGCTTGCTCAAAAAGTCAGCTACATTTATCTTGCAGTAAATAAAAAAAACTAGGTGGATTAAAGATAAAAAACTATATTTTTGTACAATGTTAAATATTATAAATGAACCAAAGATTAGTAAACTAGTGCTGCAAAGTGAGCACAGACTCATCAAAATTATTCATTTTTGTATAATTTCATAATTATTTAATAAAAAATATGAAAGTTGAAGATGTGAAGACTCTTTTACTCTAAATGGCCAAAGAGCTGGTGCTTTTTATTGCCGTTTGGAACCAAACTAAACGACTTCATTTTGTACAAATATAGTACACTGTCACTGTACATATAGTACAAGATGTTGTGTATATATAACGCTCCAAAAAGCAGTGGGTTGTTGTCATTGTTTATTCTCTTTCAAAATATCTTTACTTTTTCGTAATATATAATTTGTTCACTACCATTTAGCGAAAGCTCCGTGAGATTACCACAAAGTTCCAGCTCTTCCAGAAGCCGGCAAACTTTGAGCAGCGGATGCTGGACTGCAAGAGAATCCTGGAAAATGCTAAAGCTGAGCTTCATGTTCTGGAGCTAAAGGATACACGGCCGGAGGAGATCCAGAGCCACCTGAGTGGGTGCATGGTGAGATGAATACTACATTACTGCAGCTTTTTTTTGTTAGTTAAATGATAGGATACATGTTTGCCTTCCAATCTTTGTTATTTAACAGGATTTTCCTAATTTTTGCTTATTTTTTTATTTCTTTGTTTTTTCATTGTTTACAGTTTTTGAGACACTTTTTTCTACAGCTTAAGTTTTTGTTTACAGCTTGAGATACTGTACTTTTTTCTGTTTTCCTGTGTAAGCAGAGTTTATTTTAGTGAGCAGATCCGACAAACAGGCAGATGCTGCGTGGGCTTAATGTGAGCATTGTACTGTGTGAACAGAAACTCTACAAGATCTTGAGTGAGGTGAAGCTGGAGGTGGAGACGGTGATCAAAACGGGACGGCAGATCGTTCAGAAACAGCAGACTGAGAATCCTAAAGGCATGGACGAACAACTCACAGCCCTCAAGCTGCTCTACAATGACCTGGGAGCACAGGTACCCTGCTCGCTCGCAAACGCACGCACGCGCACATAGTTTAGTTGTGACAGGTTTGGTGAACATTTTTACTCACAAAACAGCTTGTATAGAGAGAGATATGGGTATCAGCCTCAAAGAGTAAGGAGAAAGGCATATTTTTTCAGAAAATGAGGGCCTTAAAACCTCCACACCAAGCGATCACAGAAAGAATGAGATAATTTATATAAGTATTCCTTCAAGTATGCCAAACAACTGCTGGAGGAGAACTCTGTAAAGCTGGAAGGACCAAATGGAACGACGTGTCAAGAGGCAGAACTTACCAGAGGTGTGGACTCGAGTCATATGACATGGACGCGAGTCATTAATTTGATTACTTGTATGGTAGTGTGTGGTAGGGGCAGTTACTGCCTGGTTGCCCTCGTCCCTCTTGGTGATTCTCTCGTAGCCCCTTGGGACGTGGGGCGGTGCTGCTCCTGGATGGACAGACGGACGGCACATCGGTGGAGCCGGTCAGGGACCTGGCTCCTAACAGACCTTGCATCGGCTCCCTGTACATTTTTGCATCCAAATACACAGCACCTTGGGGGTCTCTGTCTCTGTGAGGGATCAAGGGGGCGGGGAGGCCTATTGCCGATCGCGCCCACTGTCCTACCTCAGGTCAGGGCCCCTTAGTTTTAATTTTATTAGACACTGAATATCTCCAGGGCACTGGAGAAGGGCCTACCTTCTGGAGCGATCAGAAGGTCAATAACATTACCACTGACTCACTTCAGGGGTCGGTCACCCACTGTGCCCCTTACATCACCTTCAAGGATACACTACATTTAGGAATGGAGGGTCTCTTTGTACAGGGCCGTTGTTCCACTCCCCATTCGTGATCTATCATCTATATTATAAATGACCTCATTATTATCCCGCATAGTTCATTAACTGTGTGTATGTATATTTATACATGTATTTATGTGTGTAGTTATGTACACACTGCGAAAATTGTGCTGCACGAACTATAACAATTATTTTTTTTTTTTATCGTGTCCCGTCCTCCTCAAAAGCCGTCATGGGGGAGTAGATGCTTCGCTGAGTTGGACAGTTTTGTTATCTCCAGGGGAGTAAAACACCTGGTGTGGTGTTTCCTCATATGGATTGAAGCAGTGAATGTATGTAAATATTTATTAGTTGTATTTCCGAAGAGACCAGTTTACATTAATTGTGTCAGGACAAGGCGGTATTGGACAGAAAGAGGGAGTGAATAAGGGACTGGAGAAGGTGAAGGGGAAAGGTGCAGGAGTGAGAAGAACAGGAAGAATACCTACCTGAACATAAAATGTTAGTTTGTTATAGTTTGTGCAGTACAGTTTTTGCAGTGTGTACATACCTACACACATAAATACACGTATAAATATACACACACACAGTTAATGAACGAACGTCCCATGTGTCATCTCTATTCTTCTGTGACCCAGGTGTGATGTGAGCTCTGACTCAGACCTGGCCCTACAAACAGACGGGAATCACCCTTTTAACTTTCCTTTCAACACCCTCCTGTCCTGATGTCATTAATCCAAATTGGTCCGTGGGAAAAATAAATGATAAATAACTACATAAATTCACTGCTTCCATCCAGAGCAGAAAACACCACACCAGGTGTTCACTCCTCTGGAGATAACAAAACGTCAAATAAAAGTCAAACAAAGCACTTACTACCCCATGAACATGCTTTTGAGCAGGACAGGTAAAAAAAATTAAATTCAATAAAATTGAAAAAAAAAATTGATTTGCTACTTGACTTGACTTGAACGTCATTGACTCGGAAAGACGTTCTGTGTGAGATCATATCTCGCATGCTTCTGCGTCATGCTTGTGTGTGTGTGTGTTTGCTTTTTGTTATTGTTTATGGTTGATTGTGTATCGTGTTTGCTCAGGTGACCGAGGGCAAGCAGGATTTGGAGAAGGCGCTAACTCTGTCACAGCAGCTGCAGAAGGAGAGTGCCGCCCTGCAGGCCTGGATGAGCCAAACTGAGACACTGCTCAGAGATAAAATAAGCAGAGAAGACATGCCTGCAGACATCGAGGCTGAGATCACTTGGGTCAATGTAAGTCCACATTAAGGCTTTAGAATATTTTATTTCACGGTTGTATTTACATAGATTTTTCTGTGTTCAGGGCTTGCTGCAGGAATCAGAGCGCAGGAAAGCAGACCTCACTCTTTTGATGGAACAGAGCACTGCCCTGCACACGCTTGTGGAGGGGAGTGAGGCACAACTGGAGGACCAGCTCTTCCAGCTCAGTGAGGACCTGGAGCGCTCTCATACACTTGTGGAGGACTGGCTCAGTGCTGTTCTGGTAAGTCTGCTAATGCTAGCTATAGACTTACTGAACACCATCTCCCATCAAACTCCATTTGTTCAAGCACCGGTCACACAGAAGTGCACACTTTAATTTGGTCTGGACCAAGAGGCACAAATGAAACATTGTCTGTTTTCACGCCACACTGATCATCGCTCTGGTCCGCACTAGTGGAAAACATCATACAAGCCCCTCAATGGTCACATGCGTCATCATACGTATTTGGTTAGAATGACTTATTAGTTTATTAGATTGTTTTAGTTCATTTGACCGTTAGATAGTTTTAGTCTTCTTTGGTCCTAGTTTTGCTATTTCTTCATCTGCACAAAGAACCAAAATCAAAAGGGGAAACAGACTCTAGTTAGAATGAATCAAATAAACAGGTGTGAAAGCTCCCTGAATTATCGACCAGTTCATCCATCCATCCAACCAACCAACTAACCAATAAAATACTAAACAGTAATAAAAACTCAGACACAACGTTCATAGATTCGTGCTGTTGTAGATGTCTGGCTAATTTGCACTGCAAATTTAATTAAAGATGTTAAAATATTCAACTTTATTGTAGAAACATGTTTATAGCATGGTTCAAACTTTGTTTTAATTAAAATGCTAATTTAATCTATAGAAGTCCGGGGCCTTTTTCAGCATATTTTACTGCTTTTAATAATTTTTTTAAAATAAATTATCTTTAAAATAGGTTTTTTTGTGGCAGTGCTTGAAATTTTTTTTTAGTACATTCTAGCTTATTTTTTTTTTTTACAAATTTTCATTAAATGTAATTTTCATTTCATTACTTTACATAATAATTCTACAGCAATCCTGAAATTGTACAAGTTGTACAATTCCAAGTATTAAATTGTAATTTTAAAACCCTAAAAAAAGTTTAGAGACAAAATAAAATTTTATAAATCCCTCAAAAACAAAAAGGCAAGGTCAAAATGATGTGGAAATTGTATAAAGAAAAACAGGTAAACCTCTCCTAAACGTTATACACTGTTCAAAGCACTTTTTGTTTCATTTGAACTTTGACAAACAAAAGCCATATCTCAGGTATTGTACTCCCATGAGTTACTCTTCTTTTCACCACTAGATGGTACTGATGGCACTGATTTATGGTCTGTAAAACAAAACTGAAAGACAATTGCGCATTTTCTCACGTTTTAATTTGATTTTAATTTAAAAATCTTAAATCATAATTTGAATTCTTGCAATTTATGTGTCATAACTTTTGAAATGTTAATTTAAAACACCAAATATCAAACAAGTAACCTTTTTGAAAACTACACAATATATTTAAAACTACACAATTAAACAATAGGTGGGTCGCGTCTTTCCTACTTATTTCAAAACAGCTGCACCGCGTTTCTAAGGTTTAAAATAAATACTTTCAACTTCAAAAAAACTAGAAGGGAACCTACATAATTTTTGATGGTCTTTGTTAAACATTCATTGGGCCAAAAGCTAGTTTCTGTGTCTAGAGAGAATTTACAGAGGCCCTATTATATTGATTTTACCTAATTGGGTGTAGATCCAAGGGAAGGTGACCCCATCATGGTACCTCGATGTCATACCCTGGCACGGGTAACACAAACAACTTTGATTTAAAAAAAAAAAACACATGAATTTCATATCAAAAGGGTGGGATTTGTGGAAATTATAGTTAAAGGAGGATTGCTATAGCTGCATTTCTATCCACCTATTTTTATGCACATTTTGGAAAGTCACAAGTAATTTATTATACACGGAAAAGGCCCTCTCTTAGCGCAGAAACTTCCATTTTCCTTTTCATATTTGGCACCAGTTTATCATAAAGTGACACTTTCTCTTCTTTTGGACTTGTGTGATGGAAACGGGGCTTCATTTGAAAATATTTTATGCAATATTTCTGTCGTGCGCATAAATTTAGTTCACATGTTTGGATGGAAACAATGCTTTTGAAGCATTCTAAATGCTTTCTAGATACTTGTATCAAGAGGTGACGCTGTTATCGTCCAAAAAATGTATTTAAAGATAATTAACGATTATAATACATGTTTTTCAGCAGAATAAACTCCACTTTTTACCTCCAGGTGTTGTTCATAGACTTTAAACTCAGTTTGTGGATCTAATATAATACATTTTCCAGCAGAACTAAGCTTTTTTGGGGTGTAGTAAGCTACAGTGACATAATCTCACTCAGTGGGACTTAGAGTATAATTTATCAGTAAATTATGCAGGGGTTCATAATTCATAATTAAAATGCAAATTTAAATCTCATGGGTTGTTCAGTCATTAATGTACTGTCTGAAGGAATTTAATTTAAATTTCAGAGGAAAAGGACGGTCTGAAACACCACCTATGAACAAATAACTTAATATTATTTTACAAATCACACATCAAAGGGTAACATGACCCATCTCCACAGCATCACCCATAGCCCTAACCCACAACAAAACATTAGGCAATGTAACACAAGCACAAAAACAAGGCAACATCATTCAGATTGTTTGTGTATGTTCACACGTCTGTTGCAGAATCACCGGCGTGAGGTGGAGATGTTTGATGAGAATCTGGCTCACATAAGCACATGGCTCTACCAAACAGAGATCCACTTGGATGAGACAGAGAAGATGTCTGCAGACGACAAGCGGAGAACCATAAAGGTCAATTCTCACAGCCATTTAGTCAGGGTTTCCGCAGGGTTTTAAAAAGTATAAAATGTAAAAATCTAAAATTTTCGCTGTAAAAAGTCTTAAATGTAATATTATCCACTTAAATAATTTTTCACAGCTCTTAATTGTCTGACACAGATCGATTTTCCAGCATGCACCGAAGTGTCTGCACATTTAACAAAGATGACTGCCGTAGCAACCACAAATACCAATTTTTGCCATTCAGAAAGGTTTTAAAATGATCAAAACAACTTTTGGCTCACTCTGACTAGCACTGTCTAGCACTCCCTGACTATTGGGGACTATTCACTCCGTCTAGCACTCTCCTACTTTTGGACCACTTTGACTAGCACTGACTAGTCCCCTCCTACATTTGGACCACTGAACTAGCACTCTCCTACTTTTGGCTCACTCCGACTTGTACTTTCTAGCACTCTCCTACTTTTGGACCACTCCGACTAGCACTCTCCAACTTTTACAACACTTGGCTAGCACTGACTAGCACTTTCCTACTATTGGACCACTCCATCTAGCACTGACTAGCACTTACCTACTATTGGACCTCTCAACTAGCACTGACTAGCACTCTCCTACTTTTGGACCACTGCCACTAGCATTGACTAGCACTTTTCTACTTTTGGACCTCTCTGTCTAGCACTGACTAGCACTCCCCTACTTTTGGACCACTCCGTCTAGCACTGACTAACACTCACCTACTATTAAACCATTCTGACTAGCACTGATTAGCACTCCCCTACTTTTGGACCACTGCCACTAGCATTGACTAGCACTTTCCTACTTTTGGACCTCTCTGTCTAGCACTGACTAGCACTCCCCTACTTTTGGACCACTCCGTCTAGCACTGACTAACACTCACCTACTATTAAACCATTCTGACTAGCACTGATTAGCACTCCCCTACTTTTGGACCACTGCCACTAGCATTGACTAGCACTTTTCTACTTTTGGACCTCTCTGTCTAGCACTGACTAGCACTCCCCTACTTTTGGACCACTCCGTCTAGCACTGACTAACACTCACCTACTATTAAACCATTCTGACTAGCACTGATTAGCACTCCCCTACTTTTGGACCACTGCCACTAGCATTGACTAGCACTTTTCTACTTTTGGACCTCTCTGTCTAGCACTGACTAGCACTCCCCTACTTTTGGACCACTCCGTCTAGCACTGACTAACACTCACCTACTATTAAACCATTCTGACTAGCACTGATTAGCACTCCCCTACTTTTGGACCACTGCCACTAGCATTGACTAGCACTTTCCTACTTTTGGACCTCTCTGTCTAGCACTGACTAGTCCTCTCCTACTTTTGGGCCACTTCCACTAGCATTGACTAGCACTCGCCTTCTTTTGGACCACTCCGTCTAGCATTGACTAGCACTCGCCTACTTTTGGACCACTCCATCTAGCACTGACTAGTACTCCCCTACTATTGAACCATTCTGACTAGCACTGACTAGCATTATTAATGGACTTATTTATGTGACTGGCATGTAGTGTTAATGTACAGATTAAAATAAATGTTCAAAATAAAGTAATATTGTGCTGTAGTCTTTTCCCATAATCGATCATGTGGTTGACTCATATTATGTATAATGTGAACATGTTCCTTGTGATTGAAACTGTGGTCCTAAATATAAAAAAAATAAAACAGAGTAAAGAATTCAGAATAAATAATTATTGCACTTAAAAATTGTCAATACCTCTTATAAGTTTTATGTCAAATTACGTGAAACTTTGAACATTTATTCATTATTCATGATTGTTATTGCACAATCATCAATAACATTATAACAAACAAAAACGAAATATACAAAAAAGGATTACTTGTTTCTTAACTAGCACTGAGAGAGTGAGTCACGTGTCGTGTGCTATCCAGTAGTCTGAGAGTCACGTGCTAGATGCGCAGCCAGACCCTTCTCAAATTATCAGGTGGAAAACAATTCAATGTTAAAAATAACTAATTTCAATATATTTTCAACCATTTTCTGTCCTGATCATCTATCTGTGGTTCTATCTGTGATCGTCTACTTGTGCTTCTGTGTGGCAGGCTGTACTGTGCGAGCTGCAGGAAATGAGAGTGCGAGTAGATGGTGCTCGTGATCAGGCAATGATCCTGATGTCCAGCAGAGGCTCCACCTGCCGAGAGTTGCTGGAGCCTAAACTGGAACACCTTAACAGCACCTTCAACAAGGTGGCGCAGCATATAAGTTCCGCCCAGGTGACACCGCCACCTCCGCATCCATGAGTCTATGTTCTTTTGTGTACGAAAGCAGATAAATTGAATAATCCTGTGGTCTGCAGGTGAATCAGGAGCTGGTGGATGGGAGATCAGCTGGACTTCTTCTCTCCTCTTCTCAGACTCAGAGGCTTCAATCGGATTTGGAGGAAGCATTCCCATTGCTAGAGAAAACCCCTCCACATGAGGATGAAATGGTACATCTCTTTTATACATGTTTCACTGTTGTGATGACGTTTCATTTTCAAAATTGTTGAAAACATCCTTTTTTCTCATCATGAGTGAATTTATCTAACCCTTTGAAGTCCAGGGCCTTTTTGAGCATTTTTTATGTTTAAGTGTTGAGAGCACACAAAAATTCATTAACTCCCACAAAAAAGGGCAAATAGATGTGAAAATTGTAAAAAAAATAAGGCGAAGCTCTCCTAAATACACTGTTCCTGCACTTTTTGTGTCATTGTGCTTTTTTGTGCAAGATTTTTGAAAAACACAAGCCATATCACAGATCTTGCATTACCAAGGGTTATTTTCACATCTAGATGGCACTGTTCTGGGGTCTGTAAAATGAAACTGAAAGACGACAATCGTACATTTTCTCACACTTTAATTTGAATTACGTTGCAAATTATGCGTTATAACTCTTGTGATGTTCGTTGAAGTCCGAAAAGATGAAAAGGTATTACTTTTTGGAAATTAACGCATTTTTTAAAAAAAATGAGAAACAATAGTGAGGTTATGTCATCCCCACTTAATTCATAACAGGCGCTGTGATTGGCACACCTAATTAAGAGACTTTGATCTAATTAGCCATTTTTTTTCTCATAAGGGCTGGGTATTGTTACTAATTCAGTTTGATTTTTATTTTTATGGTTCCAATTCGATTCAGTTTCGAGTAGCCATCAATATTTCATTTAAAATGTTAGTTTTGTAGACATGGGATCCATATTTTGAAATAAATGCTGGTAACTGAAACTCTCCTACTTGAGTTTTTTACTGAAATACACATCTACATTAATAATACGGTGTACACTATTGTTTATTTTAAACATCTTTTATTTTAACGAGAGGTGAATATTCATATCCTCTTACGTGAAGCACATGCATTAGGAATCGATTTGGGGATTTCCAGAAAATGAAGATCGATCAAAATCTGAGAATCAATATTTTTTTTACCCAGCCTTATTAGAAATCACATAAAAAATTTCAAGAAGGCATTTACTACCCTTGTTTAGGTGCTGCTATTGAAGACTGGTTTCATGTTTTGCCGTATTTTTCGTTTAATATAACATGATGCAGTCAATCAGGCCTCTATATTATATATACCGTATTTTTTTTTAGTTTTCTGGAAATTGTATTGGTCAAATGGAAATTAATTAGAATCAAGCCATTATTTAATTTTGCTTTGATCTAGATTTGATCACTGTCGTTAAAAGACAAAATAGAGTCAATTGCATCAAATGATTTTTTGAAATCAGTGCACAACTACATCAGTATAACCGGTCGGACCGATAAGCAATACATTGATTTATTGCATGAATAAACAAAATCTACTCAAGATGTTTGCATACACATCGTAAGGACTGAAAATAAATGGGAATTTGATACCGCAATATACAGAGTTGTTTGATTCTGCTCCCGCTGTTAACAATGATCACCAGTCGAGAAGCATCGGATATCCAAGTTTCTCCTACTTGTTTGACATCATTAAGCAGCCACTAGAGCTCGATCATTGTTAAGATTTACCAAAACAAAATTAACAATGAAATGAAGTGAAACGTTGCAGCATTTCAAACGGCCAATCACGAACATCTGGTTCTTTATACCACGTTTGTTTATACGTAGTTTACTCTGCTATTTTGGTATAAATCAGGAACCACCTGTTTTTCATTTATTCAGACCTGCTTTGCCAAATACTTGACACCCATCTGGCCAAAACTAAATTTGTAGATTCAGTACAAATAGAGGATTTGTTCCCTTGCATTTTTGTGCACTTTTTGCTTCCAAAGTTTTATAAAGATTTTGAAAACTCATAGAACGGATCAAATCCTTGATGTCCTATTTCTTTATTTATTTTTTACAGGAACTTCATGCAGCGAGATCTCAGTCAGTAGCTGAAGTGACGCTCAAGGCCCCGTCTACTTCTCCTCATCAGAGATCAGGGGTTTCACTCTCTCTTCAGCAAGATCCGCTCTCTCCATCTGAGCTTCTGCTGGACATTAACAAGCTTCTGCTGACCCTTGCTGACTGCGAGCTGCTCCTGAACTCCTCTGAGCTGACTGGAGGACTCTTTCAGGACTTCTCTGGCCAGGAAGACACACTGCGGGTCAGACTCTTTCTTTTATTTATTTTTTTTTCAGAAAAGTGTGGCACGAGTTCAGTCCATAAATGGTTCACAAATGTAAATGAGGTTTTATGAATCGTGACAAAAAAAATATCAAAACCCAAATTGAAAAATGATTTTCCACTACAAAACTATTTTTTAAGTACAAATGTTATTTTTCGCATTTGCGGATTCAATCTTGTTCCTTCGTTGCTCTGGTTTTCATCCAGCACCCATTTTCTTCCGTCAAAGTTTAATAAATAAATACATGCGCAAAAAAGTTATGGCTTTTTACACACAAACCTTATCCTGCGGACTAAGATCCCCTAGTTGTCAGTCAAATTCTGCAGATTCAAGCTACTGTATATGCACTGATGCTGTTTTCACATACAGTGGTACCCCGAGATATGAATATATGATATGTTCCAGGGTCACGTTTGGTTCTCGAACATTTTCTATCTCGAAGCTTTACATGTAAAACACCTAATCCGTGCAACTGCTCTCAGAAACAACCGTATAAGTTGATAAAAAAAAAGGAAAATCAAGTAACGTTTCTTTAATCCTTAGATCTACACATTGTTAATGTAAAAAAACACTAACACGGTTTCAAGCACAAGCAGAGACAGATAGAGAGAGAGCTTCTGAGAACGCGTCACCGGGTTTCTCTACCTTGCAGTACAGAACAGCACTTTCCACGTTATAAATGTTATTTCTTTTACGACACCTTGACTCTAACATTTGTTATAGCACATTATTAGTAATCTAAACATAATGTTTCGCGAACTGTTTTGAGTGCATAAGACCCTTTTTGCTCTGAGAGATAGGAGCACAAGAACCCGGAAGCGCTATGCGACGTCATACAAACTAGCTGCTAATACAGCAGAACAGCTAGTAAATGTTTGTATCTCTAATTTTTCTTCGCATCTCTAAGCAAAACATTTCCCGCGAGACGTTTCGTATCTCGAACATTTCGTAACTCGAAATATTCGTATCTCGGGGTACCACTGTATTTTCGATCAGCCAATCACATTCTTCTGCGACTGACTGGACCAACAGCCAATCGGCAAAATTGAACGAAGCTAAACGCTAATTGTGTCTTCACTGTTTATTAATACACAGCAGGGCTTTAAAACGAAATAAAAATCCAATCGCTTTTCTCCGAACAGAATCGTAACAATAATGTTTCTTTTCCCCCCGTTCCTTTTTTCCAATTTCTTTAATACATATAAATACTTATTTATACTTTAAAATAATGATCCAAGAGATAATATCCTGTGAACTTTACATGTGTAATGTGTTTAGAGCTTCTGTTAGTGAGCCTCGGGAAAAGCTGAGAGGATTCCAGATGCGCATGCTGTTTTGCGTCGACAGATTCTGCTGTTTATTTTATATATTTATTGAATTTTGAGTATTAACTTTTTTTTTTCTGTCAGAACATGTACTGTTTCAGTTTCAGTGTCACAAAGATGCATGGGCATGTATCTGTTTTCTCTAGACTCCGGGGCTGAAAATGGGTTTCAATCCTGTTTTGTGTCAGATTTTGCCCCGTTAGATTTGTAGCTGTCTGAGCTTACAATGAACTAATAAAGTATAAGAGATACAAATTAAACGTAAACATTCTATGTGTGTTTAAACCTTAATACAAAACAACAGTTTTAAGAGAGGTAACATCGGAAACTTTTGCCTTCTTCAGTGAAGAGCAATGAATTATGAAGAAAATATATCAGTTATATTTGAGACGTAAACTCACAAATACGCCAGGACAGCTGAATCGAATAGCTAGCTTACCCCGAATTACACCACCAGCCTTTTACTCTTCAATGATTTACTAGTATTTATCTGTTTAGTTTTTCAAGGATCAAAATGAGCAGTAATGCTAACGTTAGCAAGCGAAGTAACTTAATTTGCTGTTGGCTGTTTTAACGTCCCTTTGTTCGTTCAAACACATTGTTGTTTCCTAAAATACCTTTAAAATCGAGTTTTTTTTTTTAATCTTAAATGAAGTATATTATAAATAGTGTAATAGGCTAGCTAGCATTAGCTAGAACGAGAACGAGTTTTATATCTTTGTCTGCCTGGGGCTAATGCCCACGTCCCTGAACAACGTTTTCTACACAAACCCCTGAATATCAGACTAAAACCCTTCTTTATGGTTATATATGAGTTTATCAGGTCACACACTTTTTTTCTATCGGTGGAGGTATGCTAACGCTCAAACGCTGACTTTTCGGGTCAGTGTCACATGCTCTGAAGAGAACGACAAAATGACAGCACAGTATTAACCATTTAGTTCTTATTTTTAACAATAGTGTTTTTTTCTGATCAGTTCAAAGTCGTTCCGTTTTTATTGCTATTCCTGGTAAAATTTAGTTTCTAGTTTTTGTTTTTGGTTTATGGACTGGTTCAGAGCCCTGATATAACATTGACTCACGGTGTTCCGGACACTTGGAGCATTTTTTTTCATACACAACGTTCTGTGGCTTACACACCGACATGATTGCACTTCAGATCACCGGGGGAGGGTCTTACAAACTTAAAAAAAAAGCTTGACTGTCGTGTTTTGGAATATTTGTTTGAAAGAAAAGATGAAAACACTACCAAGACACCCTCTCACGGTAGTCCGGACATGTCCACATTTCAACTCACGGTATTCTGGACAAAATGGTCAAATGTCTATCTTGTTATATTGCTATTTTTTGTTTAACTGAAGAAAATTTGTAGTGAAATATTTATTAAATTGTCATTTAATAGGGAACAAATAAAAGAAAACCGCAAAATTAGTTTGAGCTTTGGCCTGGAAGAATGTATTCCTGGAAATGACATTAAAGGTTGAGTTTCCGGTATACCGTGACGTCCGCGAGCTTACTTCTGATGCGTCTCTCTCTCCCATGCTTTGTTTGTAGAGTGTCAAGCAGAGTCTTGATTGCCTGGTTGAGCGTGTGCAGCTGGTCAATGAACGCCAGCCTGAGCTTATGCTGGAGGTCTCTGGACAGGAGATGGGACAGATGTCTGAAGCCCTGGCACAGTTGAACTCAGAATGGCACAGGCTCAACCACATGTACAGCCAGAGAAAAGGGTGAGTGAGGCCAAACTACAACAGTCTGAGCTGATTGTGCCATGCTTTTACCTGATTGTTTTCTCACGCTTAATTTTCAACATCGAGCCTATTCATATAACAATATGCAACACTTGACATAAAAAATGGACGTTTATTTTTAACATAATGTTTTACACTATTTTATTAATTTAAGCAAATGCTAATTTTCTAGCTTTGCTACAACTATATGATGCTTTTTGATTAATTCTTATGGTCCATCACAAAGTTTTGGTTTCTCGCTACATGCTAACATTTCAACAGGCTAACAAGTTCTTTTAAATTGATACTGAAACATGGGATGTTCAAAACTTGTAATGCCATGTCTCACAAGAATGTCAACCCATTGGGCAAATTGAAAAGAAAAACTTTTCAAAATTAGCATTTCCCTACTACAGTGGTACCTTGAGATACGAATGCTTCGAGTTACCAAAAATCCAAGAAACGAAAGGTCTCTTAGGAAATATTTTGCTTGGAGATACAGAAAAAATTCCAAGATACAAAAAACATAAACAGTTCTGCTCTATTACCCGCTTGTTAAGTCTGACGTTTTACATGTGAAACTTGCTTCGAGATGCAAAATGTTCGCGATATGAAAGCCACCCTGGAACAGTTTGGGCCTCATCGACCTGATTTTTCGTGCGACAACGCAGCTGCAATCTAAAACATAGGTCCTCTCCATAACGAATACAGATTTCCAGTTTACTGCAAGAAACTTTTACCATGTTATTTTTAGCCCTGGTAAAAAAAGCTCTCAGCACTGTAGTGTGCATTCCAGCATGAATTTCCTCATTTTCCTTCTGCCGGAGATTGATTTCCTCATGCCATTTGCTCATTGTCAACATGGTAATGGAGGAACCCAGACGAATGCATCCATGCATTCAGGATTGAGGAAAGAAAATGTAATGACTGAAAAACCCATAACGGCCTGAATGCTGTGTCTTCTCAATATGCACGGCACTCTCCGCGCAGGAGGGATATTAGAAATGTATGGAGGCCATGTGAGCTTTGAATAAGGTTTTGATGCGTCAAGCTTTGATGTAATTAATGTTTTGCAAAAGGGTTTGGTGATAATAAAAAATGTCAGTAGTGTGAAGATATGTGACCCAGTTCTTGAGCCAGAGTTGTAGAAGGAGACCGTGTTCATGTCCATCCAGAGACAGAGGCTAGTAAATTGAGTTGAATTGATAAGTAACATCATGCAAAATAGATTTTTGGATTTAAAATTCAACTAAACTGCTTTATTTAGGTTGGGTCATTGTTAAGACAAAGAAAGACATGATTATGAAAATTCTGGGCCGAAAACGAAACCGAAAAATTTAAATGCACTTGGCCGAAAACCGATACCGAAACCAAAAATGGCTTCATTAAAAAATATGTTTTAAATATTTTCTTTTTGTTTGTATTAAAAAAACTACATTTAAAAAAAAAGTACTATTAAAGAAGCAATCAAACTTTTAATGATAATAAATAACAGTAATAAGGCTGTTTAACAATTACAAAACTAAAATAAAATTTCTTTCTGTAACAAAATTGTGCCCAAAAAAATTTCTAGCTACTTTTTTACTTCAATTTTAAATTACTGTACCAAACAACAAAGCACAAACAGAAGAAAAATAATTGCAAAAATATTGCAACTTTGCTGTCCTCATCTGAAACTTTGAAGTGCTTCCAAACCGCAAACATACTACGTGTTTGATGCGCAATGACAGCGCAAACGAGATGGGAGGATGAGAGAGGCGTCGCAACAATTTTGGCTTTTATTTTCGGTGCTTTATTGCGTTTTAAATTTTCGGCGGCCGAAATTTCGGTGTATCCCTAGTTAATTTATTGTACTGTATTGTTGCCTTTACACTTGACTCCGGCTGAAGGAGATGCATGTGCATCTGTGATTTTCTTACATTTGTTTTTGTGTCGATAGGAACTTTGACGATGCTCTGGAGCAGTGGAAGCATTTCCATGGTGTCTTGAGTGATCTCTCACAGTGGATGAGTAATGCTGAGCTGCTTCTCTCTGAACAGAAAACACACCGCAATCTAAACCAAGAACAAGCGACATCACTGCTGCAGGTCAGGCATGGGGTCAAAGATCACACTTCCCAGAATCAGAAATATAGGGCTTCAATTTTTTACAAAAACTCTGAACCACAAGGATCTTATCTTAAATTTGGGGCAACTGACCATTTCTCAAATGATAACAAGGTTTCTGCGGAGTCTTAAAATGTAATAAATTAAATGGTAAGGATTTTAGGTCATAAAAATGTCTGAACTTTCCATATAAGGTCATAAATTACACTAAGCCACGTCTTAAATTGATATGATTGTTCATTCATTGATTCAACCGTTGTCTTCCCATTACTGGTGGCATCCATTCATTTCGCCGCTTGTAGTTCTTTCTGAGGAATCTCGGTGGTATTGCCATTCATTCCAGAACTAAATTCAGCAAAAAAAGAAACGTCCTCTGACTTTCAACTGTTTTTACTTTCAGTAAACTTAATGTGTAAATATTTGTATGAACACTAAAAGAGTCAACAGCATAAGACATAAACTAAAATGTTTCACAATGTGTCCCTGAATGAAGGGAGGCTCAAAATCTAAAGTACCAGCTGCTTGAAGTACTGCAGTGCATCTCCTCCTCATGGACTGGACCAGATTTGTCAGTTCTTGCTGTGAGATGTTACCCAACTCTTCCACCAAGGCACCTGCAAGTTCCTGGACATTTCTGGGGGAAATGGCCCTAGCCCTCACCCTGCGATCCAACAGGTCCCAGACGTGCTCAATGGGATTGAGATCCGGGGTACCACATGAGGGATGAGGATGTCTTCCCTGTACCGCAAGGCATTGAGATTGCCTGCAATGACAACAAGCTCAGTCCGATGGTGATGTGATATATCCAGACCATGACAGAATCGATCACCTCCAAATCGATCCCGCTCCAGGGTACAGGCCTCAGTGTAACGCTCATTCCTTCGACAATAAACACAAATCCGTCCATCACCCCTGGTGAGACAAAACTGTGACTCATCAGTGAAGAGCACTGTCTGGTCCAGCGAAGGTGGGTTTGTGCCCATAGGCGGCGTTGTTGCTGGTGATGTCTGGTAAGGACCTGCCTTACTACAGGCCTACAAGCCGTCAGTCCAGCCTCTCGGTCTATTGCGGACAGTCTGAACACTGATGGAGGGATTGTGTTCCTGGTGTGACTCGGGCAGTTGTTGTGGCCATCCTGTACCTGTCACGCAGGTTACATGTACCGATCCTGTGCAGGTGTTGTTACACGTGGTCTTCCACTGCGAGGATGATCAGCCGTCCTTCCTGTCTCCCTGTAGCGCTGCCTTAGGCGTCTCACACTAGCCACATCAGCGGTCCTCATGCCTCCCTGCAGCACGTTCACGCAGATGAGCAGGGACCCTGGGCATCTTCCTTTGGGTGTTTTTCACAGTCGGTAGACAAGTCTCTTTAGTGTCCTGCGTTTTTAGAACTGTGACCTTAAATGCCTACTTTCTGTGAGCCGTTAAGGTCTTACCGACCATTGCACAGCTGCATGTTACTTAATTGATTATGGTTAATGGAACATGCATGGGAAACATTGTTTAAACCCTTTACAATAAAGATCTGTAAAGTTATTTGGATTTTTACAACATTATTGTTGAAATGCACAGTCCTGAAAAAGGGACGTTTCTTTTTGTGCTGAGTTTACAAGGACCATGTCTTATTTATAAGCATTTAAAGCTAAGGAACAAGCACAAAGGCATGTTTATTAATTGAGGTTCTTTACATTAGATGTGCATGGAAACTCGCTTTTTAGGAAAGCATGGAAACAATTTCTCCCCCGATTGATGCTTCCTCTTGTTTCAGAGGCATCTTCACGGGTCCAAGTCCATCGTGAGGTCTCTCTAGAATCGATGAAATGCAGACTGAAGACATGTTTGTGTTTTCAGGCTCTGGAGCAGGGCTTGGCGTCTCGTCAGCGTGTGCTGTTGGATCTGAGTGGATCTGCTGATCACATCTCAGCTCAAGTTTCATCAGCTGAGGCTGCTATGCTTAAGGAGAAGATGGAATCCCTAACGCAGCGCTGGACAATGCTGCAGAGAGGAGTAACTGAGCAACAGCGCAGGTTGGAATACATTTACTCATGTATTATATAGATGTAGAATTAAATTTCTAGTAGTTTGTTCCTGAAGTGAGGTTTTATTGCTTACTACTTTCTTCATCTTCCGCTTATCTGGGGGTGAGTTGCAGTCTAAGCAGCAGGAATCCCTTTCTCCAAACACCTCCTCCGGTTGATCCCAGGCCAGTTGGGAGACATAGTCTCTCCAGTGTGTCCTAGGTCTTCCTCTGGGTCTCTTCCCAGAAGGACATGCCCAGGAGGCATCCAAAACAGATGCCCAAGCCACCTCAGCTGGCTTCTCTCGAAATGGAGAAGCAGCGGCTCTACTCTGAACTCCTCCCGGGTGACTGAGCTCCTCACCCTATCTCTAAGGGAGCGTCCAGCTACCCTCTGGAGGAAACTCATTTCAGCCACCTGTATCCGGGATCTCATTCTTTCGGTCATGGCCATAGGTAAGGATAGGAGTATAGACTGACCGGTAAATTGAGAGCTTTGCTTTGCAGCACAGATCCTTCTTCACCACGGCCAGTACATCAACAGGCTGCACCAATCCGTCTCTCAATCTTTGGTTCCATAGACCCCTTACTCATGAACATCCTCCACTTGGGGCAGGATCAGTTCACCAACTCAAATAGAGCATTTCACATTTTCCGACTAAGAACCTCGTGTTTGGAGGTGCTGATTCTCAACCCAGCCGGGGCTACAAATGGCCCCAGTGCACACTGTAGGTCGTGGTCTGATGAAGTCGGCATGACCACATCATCTGCAAAGAGCAGATATGAAATCACGTGGTCCCCAAACCGGCTTCCCTCCGGCCCCCTACTACACCTGGAAATCCTGTCCATAAAAATAATGAAAAAGGACCTCAGTATTGCCGGAGGCCAGCATGCACTGGGAACAGTTCTGACTTATTGCCAGCTATGAAAACCAAGCTCCTGCTCTGGGCATACAAGGACCAGATAACCCGTAGCAAGACCTCGGGCCTGATCACATGGTTTCAGACTGGATTGGAATCCGACATCACGATCAACACACTGTGTCTTTTCAGAACACCAAGCGACGTTTTAAAAAAATCTAGTGGCTAGCAACAACTCAAGTGACTTTGGCAGGTCTCCCTCACTGTCCCTCTTGCCCGGCTCCCTCCCTCACTCTCTAACGGCTCAACGCAGTCAATCATTCATCAAAACAAAGCTTCAGCTGAACACTGAGCAGCTCATCTCATGAGTGCCATCGACACTTGTGTCTTCAGCATATGGCAAGCCTTTTAACATTTAAACCTCTTTCAGTCCTAGTCATAATTACATTTTGACTAGTCATAGTTCTAGTCTGCAACTGTATTTTGACCCATTCCCCTGTTTATTATTCTTTTAATTTTATTTTGCACCACATATTTGTTTTATTACTCTGTAAATTTAAACGCTATGTAGGTTTAAATAATAAAAAAGATTCACGATTGTCATTTGGGTTTTATGCAAAGCAGGCGATGATGTCCTCTAGTGACATTTAGCGGTAATAATTGGATTGGTATCAAATGACAGAAATGGTAAAAAAAAAAAACTGATGGACATCGTTATCTTGTACCAGAATTATTGTGGATGAAGAGCCACTAGCACCTCATCTTTGTGCTCTTACTTGCTAGCCTCTACTGTACACAGTTTTTTTCTGATTTCTTTTTGTCCATTTTTCAAAAAATATAAAAACAAAAGCATTTTTTCTACCAAAAGTTGGTGGTTGGATGAAACCATTTATTGTGAAACAACTGTTTGCTTTTTTTAAATAATTAATGACAACTTTTCAAATTACCCTGACCAGCAAGTTTACACACCTCAGCTTTTAATATTTTCTACTCCCCCTTTTAACATTAATAACATTTAAATCATTTTTTTAAATCATATCATAAATTATCGTTTCAGGAAAGCAGCCCGTTTTTCTTTGCAAAAAGCCTATTTTAAAGATGTTTGAGTTCTCCCCAGAGAGGTTCAATGATATTGAATAAATGCGGTGCTGCTACTTCATGGATTTTTACATTTTGTTGGTGATCCTGGAATGTAACGCCTGCGATAAAAGATCAGAAATGTTAGACTGAAAGTGTGGTAATTCCTATGCTTCCTTTAGAGGGGTGTCAATAACTCTGTATTGGAATATTGCATAGTGGGAAAAAAAACCCTAGATGGGAAAGCCAAGGTGCGCAATAAAAAAAGTTTCTGCACAATTCAGTAGGAATAAAGTCTTTATCTGATAAGAAAATAAAAGGAAATGCATTTACCAAATGAATTCCAATGCAATGTGTTTTTCTTTCTAAATGGGTGCGATGGGGTGGCGTTAATTGACTCACCAACATTCCATTGCACAACTGAAATGTTGTTTTGGTCATTATAAAATTCCTAAAGTCTGTCATCAAAGTGGTTCAGGATCATCTCCTCCCAGAATTCTCTTGACTAGTTCCCAAAGAGCATTCTCCCACCTCCAAAAGCAAGTTGACGCTACTGCACATATTGCCTTTCATCTATGTGTCCTTGGATAAGTCATATATATAATATACGAAACAAGACCTTACGCAGCAACTTCCATTTTTCTTTTTATATTTGACACCACTTTGCAATTTTTGTTCTCCTGAACTCATTGAATGGAAACAGTGCTTAATTTGCAAATATTTCTTGCGATATTCCAGTTTTTGCACATACATTTCCAGTTTTAGAAAAATGGCTAATGATGGGGTTCTTGACATTTGTTGAGTCAGATGACCTCCACATGATCTTAATTCAGCAATTATACAATTCAACCCGTTTTATTTTTAATGATGAGAGAAACATTCTCTGTTCCTTCTGCACTGAAACCACACTGAACAAAGTGCTTCAATCTAATGATCGTTAAATCCCTTCACTCTGACATAACACTATACATTAATTTGCATTACATTTGTTTGAAATGAAGTGTATTATGTTTTACTTTACTGCAACATAAGCTTAACCTGCATCGTGAGCGAATCCTAATCATTGTAATAAAACAATAAATCAAGATTCTCATTTTATCTACTTTTGCAGGTAAAATTTGGGCATTTTGTAAAATACCGATAATACTGTAAGACAAAATAAAAATAGCTGGAAATCAAGCAATTTTCGTCTGATAAATCTACTCATGCTGCTTTCATACTAGACTTTGAAACAGCTTAGCTCTACTCACCACGGTTCACCTTCCACCGACTTCCAGTATCTGCTCTGTCACTTGGTGATGCTTGGTTCCAAATGCAGAAAAAAACAGAATAAAAATAAACGTATCACAATGGCCAACTAAAAATTCACCAGATCTTTGTCACCTGCATTTTAACCAAATCTTTTCATTTGAATGAATTTTTCAGCATTAATCATAGCACACCGTCTCCATTCTGAGAGGTGAACCTTGACGTTTTACCCACTTCTTACCCAAAACCATTGTTTCCATCTCAAACATCTGGTGGTTATTACACTTTTCCTGGAAACAAAACAGCTTTTTTGTGAAATGTAACAGTTTTTCAGAGGTTCTGTGTGTTTGTGTTGTTGCAGGTTGCTGTGTGAAGATTCAACAGTGATGGAGGTGTTTGAGAGATCTGCTGGACTGGCTCACTGGCTGGATCTCACAGAGGGTACAGTGGGGTCGTTGTCCGCCACAGACAACAGCCTTGCCGATCTCAAGGTCTGATATATATACACACACAACTACCGTCAGCTTACTGCAAGTGTTCGGTAGATATATAATGAATGCAAAGACTGGATATTTTCAGTGCAGGATCTGTTTAAATCTCTTTTAACATGGAGCACAGGAGACTGTGAGGTTGTTGGATTGCTTGAGGAACGGTGATTTGTCTTGTGTAATTTGGGAATGGTTTCATACTCAATCTCCTTATTGCTCTGAATGTTTGGAGCATCAGTGGCGTTCCAAACAATTATCATGTTAATAACAAATAATGCATTTGAGAGCTCCAGTTTACGAGTTTCAAAACAAGCCATACTAGTTCCTCACTAGGGGTCACTAGGGTGCTTTTGTTTTTGCTCTACAGTATCCAGCATCATCTCAATGGAAGCCAATAGAGATATTTGTGCAATAATTCTGAAATTTGACTTGATACAACTTGCTGTTATCAGTAATGTGATAATTTGTTATCAGTTTTGACCTAATTCAAACTCTAGTGCAACCTTCGGTTCTGTCAGCTCTTCTATCATCATGACTCTGGAACTCTTTATTTCCTCTTAATCCTTGGCTAACTTAATTTCACTGCACTAAACACATCATTTTGCAATATTCAAATGAGTCGTATCAGTTTGTCATAAAAAAAAAAAAATCAACCATGTGCATTTTTACTACATTAATATATTTAAATTAGTGCTGTCAATCGATATAAAACAACTAATTAATCACTTATTTTTTCTGCAATTAATCACAATTAATCATGATTAATCACAGTTAATCGCAATGGAAAAAACTGAGACTTTTTGGATATGTAAATGTAAAATGTAAACAATTAATGTAAACTCCTTAAACAAATGTTCTCATGTAAACATCAATATGCTCCAAATTAACTTTTGGCTTGAAAGCCATATTTATTATAGTTTATTGATCACAATATCAACATAAAAGGACTCATAAAAGAGAAAACTTGAAAAACATAAGACTTCTCCAAAGGAGGAGGAATAATCTAAACTGAAGAACGAATGACTAGGATTTGTTCTCAAAACCACATACGGTCCGGTGCCAAGCTCACATAGGCACAGGAATATATACACAGAATAAGACAAAACACCTGGGGAGTAAAGAAAGTAAATAGTAAACCAGACAAGAAGGGACAGACAGTGGGAAAACAGAATGAGAACAATGCAACTGAACTCCGATAAACACATAAAGAGACATTAACACATAAAAAATACATTAATATAACATAACTGTATAACTCTTAGTCCTACCTTGGTCTTATCCATTCGTCTTTGCACATTCAACACACCGAAATACAAAAAAAAATGTAAAAACTGGATTGTGTTTTAAATATTTCAAAGGAATCGCATGGGTTAACGAGCCAGTTTGGAAAACACTTTGCAAAATCTTTACTGTTTACAAAAGCTGGTGTAAATGGACTTTTATAGCAAAGTCCTGTTTTGTAGCAGCACCAAACTTAAGAATCTATTATAGCGTTTTCTAGTCTTTTGCTAGATTTACATACAGTCAAAGTTCTGATCTTTACTTTTCCCCTGGATTATGGCTAACACATCGGTACCAATTTTACCGTAATCTACAAAAATTTTTGTCCAAAATTATCTTTTCAAAAATGTACTTTTTAAACTCCTCCCAGATCATTTGTTAGATTTTCGTCAACTTCAACTCGAAACCTGCTCAGACCATAGTGGGAAAAGTTATGGATACAAGTCTATTGGTTGAAGTGTGCTCGAACAGTGTGCAAATAATTATAAAATTATTATGAAAGGGTATATCTCCACAATTCAATTGCGCCACCTAATAATCTAAATGTATAAACCTTCTCATATTACAGCAACCATTTGAATTCAATGTTGACACTCATTTTGGCAACAGGTGCATAGAAATCTCTCTCTCTCTCTCTCTCTCTCTCTCTCTCAGGCCCTCACGGAGCAGATTGAGGGGCAGAATGAGACTCTCTCATGGCTAAATAAAACAGGAACACTTATCCTCTCTAACTGCAGTCTAACTCCTCAGGATCGTGAAGCTCGGCTCAATGAGATACGACAGATCAACATCCGCTGGAGCAAAGTAGGAAAACGTCACATCAACAGTGAAATTTGACACTCACTCTCTGTGTTTTGTGTTTTATTGAAAATTAAGTCAGAACCAAGTAAGAAGACTCTGAAAGCAAGGTGCAAGAACATTTAACAGAAAATGCTGCTTTATTTAGCTGAAGCATGAGTCAGCTTACCAAAGCATTTGGGTGGGGGGTTGGGAGGAGGAGCAACTTTACTTAAAGAACTTGTAACTTCCTGTTTGTAATGTTTTTCCTCAGAAAGCAACCAGAAAATGACGTGTGAAAGAGTTTTCTGTCACTTTAATTAAAGAGTCAATTTTCTCCCTTGCTTCCTGTCTGTATGCTTGTATTCAGGTGAGTGGGGAGCTTCTGGATAAGCTGCGTGAGGTTGAGGGCCGTCTGCAGACTCCCACACACAAACCACTCCAGGACGAGGGGGCTGTGTACGGCCTCTTTCAGCAGCGTATGCACAGACTGGGAGACTGGGTTCAACTCCATAGCCAGACCCTGACTGACATCACTTCCTCTCAGAGACAGGTCAGACTTGCTGGATCAGACATGATTCATGTTGTTCAGATCTTGTTTAGTTAAAACCCTTTCCAATGTAATGATCCTTGTTAAAAGTGACAGCAAAACTGGGTTAGACTTCATCTTTCGGTTTCGTTCATCTTTGAATATCTGTGTCATCTTTTTTTTCACAAGTCTTTGTGTGTTTGCAGGTTCTGGAGATGTCTATGCTGGAGCAGAAGCGAGAGCTGGAAGACCTCTTGTCACACTCAATTGAGCTCCAGAGGAAACAGCTTCTTTTGCCACAGGAGAAGGTACGTGTCTCTGGTGTCTGGAGATGTGGAAATTTCGAGCACATCTTTAAAAAGTTCCACCCTAGAGTCAGATTCACTTCATTACTTCCATGGAAAAGCTGAAGTGAGCACTCTCGTGATTTAAATAATTTATGTTTTTAGGAATCATAAAATAATCTGTTTTGTCACTTCTTGTCTTTAATAGAAGCTGTATCTCAGTTGTGAAATACAAATTTCTAGATTTCATCGACAAATTTAAGTCGATGTAAAAACAATCGTAAAACATTGATGTAAAAACAGTAAAATAGAACAACATGAAGGTGTTCAAATGAGAGTTTTCTGTGTGTCACCCGGTCTGGGAAGGGACATAAATAAAGTCTAAAGAGCATCGACACTGTGTAATAATAATAATAATGTATACAAATAATCACACTCTTCACGCAGTTCAGTGCCGGTGTATGCTAACGCGCTCTCGTGCTGTTTGCATGAGATAAAGTTCATGAACAAAGTTTGGATCTATTTCATGCAAATATTGTAGGGGTTTTACATCGGGAATTTATTAGGCAGTAATTCTCTTTTGGGTCTGGTAACAAATCCAAGTTGGTGATTGGGACGACATGATCATCCATCGCAATGTTTCACATCGCCCATCCCTAATGCCTTTTATTAGAATCGACAGAAAACTCACTTTCTCTGCTTCTTGAACTCTGTTCTTCAGTGTGAGTCTGCTGTTCTCACTCTGGGTCATGCAACGCACCCGATCTGCATAGAGATGAACTATACAAGGCAGGCCCAAATCATGACGTTTACTCCTCCATGCTTTACTGTATGGATGTTTTTATAAAATTATGTTGTGTCCTCTTCCACACTTGTTTTTTTTTTTTCCAAATAGATCAATCAGTCACAAAAAATTTTGCTAGAACTTCTGTGTAATTGGAGTCCTGCGATGAATACATTGCTTGTTCAGGGTTTTACATAATGAGACTCTTGATTGCTTTGGTTGTCATTCAGGGTTACTTTTTACCTCACTTTCGAGTGTTTGTAGTATTCTGGGACATTTTAATTGGACGTCCACTTCTAGGTATGACTGTACCAGTCCCAAAGTGTCTCCATCTGTAGACTTTTGATCTTGTAACACGTTTTATGCCTTTTTGAGATGCTTCTTAAATGCTTCTTAACAAACTTAATCTTTTTCTTTATGTGTGTAGAATCAGATTGAGAAGCTGGCAGCAGACTGGAAGGCTCTAGACTTGCAGATGAAGGAGACGATGGTGCAGCCTCTCTCTCCCTGGACCCGACAGGTTTCCCAGTTGCAGTTCACCAGTGAGTATTTGGAACGCAGCTTGTAAAATGATTGTAGCCTTTTCCTGAAACAGTTTGTTGAGTACACAGCCTCTTCCTCAGGAACACAGGGCAGATTCAGAAATGCCTCTTGTTGGCGCAGGGTGATTTTATTGCTTTATTTGCTGGTGAACTTTAGTAGAAACTAGAAAACCCTTTATTGTATGAGTTCTTTTGAAAGGCGTTTGGTGCACAAGCGGTGTTTTACAGACTTCTTGTTTTACCAAGCATCAACCACTTACTTGGGAAGTCAATACTAGTGTTACTGAAACCACTTAAGTCTGGTCCTGAAAGATAGTCGATCCCAGAGATGAGGCATTAATAACAATTAAACTCAAATGTTTTATCTTTTAATATGCACAGCAATGCAATCTGAGCTGTACAAAGTGTTGATTAAACTCTTTACGACCTAAGGGAGCACCGGCAATCCCATTTGCATATTACTTTTTAAATGCCTGTAAAATATAACCAATATAATTCTTTTTGCATGATAAATAGAAGGAGTTAGACTTACATATGAAACTTGCCTCATAGAGCAGTTTTTTTTTTCAACAAGTGGGTGTTATATATATAT
>SRMA01027337.1:408717-431578 GCA_007224835.1 Danionella cerebrum
TCTCCCAGTGGTGTTTCTCTCTCTCTCTCTTATGCTGCCGCGCTGATGAAGCGCGGCTGTTCCCGATTCGCCCTTGATGGTGGGCGCCAGGTGTTCGGGATCTGTGCCAGGACCGCGCTGATTGAGATGGACCTCCGTCACACTCCCCCCCCCCAAGCGTTGTTCTGGCGGGTCCTGAAATACACCATAGACGGATTAGGGATTAAGGGTGGGTGGGGAATGACCCCCGACAAACCTGCATATCCGGCCCAGATCCGGGATAGGCCGTCTGCGTTGGCGTTGGCGGTCCCGGCCCGATGGCGGACTTCAAAATGGAAGTCCTGGAGCGCAAGGAACCAGCGGGTCACCCGAGCGTTGGTCTCCTTTGCTCTGGCCATCCATTGGAGTGGGGCGTGGTCTGTTAGGAGGGTGAACCGCCGGCCCAGGAGGTAATATTTCAGCTCCAGGACTGCCCACTTGACGGCCAGGGCCTCCTTTTCGACGGCCGCGTACCGGGTCTCGGCCGGGTTCAGCTTCCTGCTGATGTAAATCACAGGGTGTTCCTCACCTTCCTGCACTTGGGACAGGACGGCTCCCAACCCTGTGTCGGAGGCGTCGGTCTGTAGCAGGAAGGGGCAGTTAAAGTCAGGCGCTCGGAGTACCGGTTCCGTCGTGAGCGCCTGCTTTATGCTCCGGAACGTCCCCTCCAGTTCCGGAGTCCACTCAATCTTCTCCGGCTGCCCCTTCCTGGTCAGGTTTGTCAGGGGGGCGGCTAAAGAGGAGAAGTTGGGGATGAAGCATCTATAATACCCCGCCAACCCCAGGAAGGCTCGTACCTGGGTCTTTGTGGTGGGGCGAGGTGCCTCTTGGATGGCCTGGACCTTCTTATCCTGGGGGCGGATCATGCCACGCCCCACACGGAATCCCAGGTACGACGCATCGGCTTTAGCAAGGTGACATTTGCGGGGGTTGACGGTTAGTCCGGCTCTCCGGAGCTCCGTGAGCACCCTCCGCAGCCGGTCCAGATGGTCGTCCCACGCCTCCGAGTGGATGACCACATCATCCAGGTAGGCGGCGGCGTAGGTCTGGTGTGGGCACCAGTAGCCTTTGGTGAGGTCTAGGGTGGAAATATATCTGGCCCTCCCTAGACGATCCAGGAGCTCATCCACTCGGGGCATGGGGTAGCTGTCGAATTCCGAGACTTCATTTAGTCTGCGGAAATCGTTGCAGAAGCGGAGGGTGCCGTCGGGTTTAGGGACCATCACAATGGGGCTGGACCACGGGCTCCGGGATGGCTCTATTATCCCCAACTTCAGCATCTGTTGTATTTCCTCCTCTATAGCCTGCCGACGGGCTTCCGGCACTCTGTAGGGCCGTTGCCGGATGATGACTCCTGGTTGGGTCCTGATGTGGTGCTCGACGACGTTGGTCTGCCCTGGCTGATTGGAGAACACATCCTGGAACTGACTGACCAGGTGCTGCAGCTCCTTCTTCTGGGCAGCCGATAGGTCTTCGCTGGTGTCCACGATCAGAGGGGAGCAGGAGGCGAGTGTGGCGAGTGCGGCGAGCTGGTCTCTGGTCCCCACCCACTTCTTCAGGAGGTTGATGTGATATAATTTCTCGGGCTGTCTTCTCCCTGGCTGTCGCACTTTGTAGTTGACGTCGCCGACCTTTGCTGTGATGGTGTATGGCCCCTGCCACTTGGCCAGAAACTTGCAGGCTGAGGTGGGGACCAGGACCATCACTCGATCTCCCGGCTGGAACTCCCGGGGCTGGGCTGCCCGGTTGAAGTGCCGTTGTTGGGCTTGCTGCGCCTGGACCAGGTGTTCCCGGACTAATGGCATGACCCGCTCGATGTTCTGACGCATCTGGGTCACGTGTTCGACCACAGAGCGGAGCGCTACCGGCTGCTGCTCCCACGCATCTCGGGCGACATCCAGGAGTCCCCTTGGTTGACGGCCGAACAGCAGTTCAAATGGCGTGAACCCTGTGGAGGCTTGGGGGACTTCCCGGATGCCGAAGAGGACATAGGGGATCATCCGATCCCAGTCGCGCCTGTCTTCATCCGCCACCCTCTTGAGCATCCTCTTCAGGGTCTGATTGAACCTCTCGACCAGGCCATCCGTCTGGGGGTGGTAGACCGAGGTGCGGAGCTGGTCGACCTTTAGCAGCCGGCAGAGGTCAGCCATCAGCCGGGACATGAAGGGGGTTCCCTGGTCAGTCAGGATCTGGCTGGGGATGCCCACCCGGCTGAACAGCAGGAACAGCTCCTGTGCAATGTTCTTCGCTGTGGCCTTGCGTAGGGGCACGGCCTCCGGGTACCGGGTGGCGTAGTCCACGATGACCAGGATGTGCTCATGGCCACGGGCAGACTTCGGCAACGGCCCCACTAAGTCCATCCCAATCCTCTCAAAGGGCACCCCGATGATGGGGAGTGGAATCAGCGGACTGGGGGGAGGCGTACGCGGCGACGTCTTTGGCACGTGGGGCAGGCCCGGCAGAAAGCCTTAACCTCGCCGTCTATCCCCGGCCAATGGAAGCGGTCCCGGATCCGCTGCGCCGTGTTTGCCGCTCCCAGGTGCCCGGCCATTGGATGGGAGTGCGCGAGCTCCAACACCGTCTCCGTCTTCGACCGGGGGACGACGAGTAGCTCCTTCACCTCCCCCCGTCGTTCGGCGACGCAGTAGAGCAGACTATCCTTCACTATGAAATGCGGGAGAGGATGGGGCCCGGGTTGGATTTCCTGTCCCTCAGCCACGCGCACCTGAGCCCAACAGTGCTTTAGTCGGTCGTCTTCATGCTGTTCGCGGCTGAAGGACCCCCCCCTTGTAACTTGCTGAAAAACATCATAAAAGAGGTTAGCTGAAGGGGGGGTGGACTCACCATCTCTCCCGCTATCTGTGGTTAGGGTGACGGCCGGGTTGGATGGAGCCTTCTCCTGCGACGAGGTTGGGCGGCTCCCTCCACGGCTGGCGGGTCGGCGGGTGGCGGCGGTGAGCAGGCTGACGAACCCGGGGAAGTTCCTGCCAAGGAGCACTGGTACAGGTAAGTTTTTTATTAAACCCACCTCGACCATCCAGGTCTTCCCTCCGGCCTGGAGCTGGACGTCGCGGGCCTTCACCTCTCGGGTTTCTCCGTGGACGCACGTTAGAGGCAGTATGGCATGGGTTTCAGGTCGAGGTGGGAGGAGCTGACTCCTCAGCAGGCTCACGGAACTCCCCGAGTCCAATAACGCGTGATAGCGGCGTCCATTGACCCTCACCGTCACTCCCGGGGCTCCTTCCGGCAACCGATGGTGGAATCCACAACCCGCCAGCCATTTCTTCTTGGGGGGGTGATGGTGGATCCGTAGGCATCGGTTCGTCGTGGGGAAAGGGAGCCGCCGGTCTGCTCTCTGGTCGCGGGGTGCCCTCTGGCGGACGCGGGTCCTGGACCACCCTCCGGGGGTACGGTGGCGCACGCTCTCCGGTGTCGTCCCGGTGGGCCACCTCCGCCAGCTCAATGGCCTCTACGGCCTCCCATAATGTCGTTGGGTTTCTCATCCGGACCGCCTGCTTCTGTGCGCGAGGCAGTGCTCTCAGCAGTTTGTCCAGCACCACGCGTTCGACGACCTGGCTGGCGGAGGGGCTTCCTTCGAGCAGCCAGAGACGAGCGAGGCGGGATAGGTCAGCGGCTTGAGCGCGCGCTGGCCGGCGAGGGCGATATTCCCAGCCGTGGAACTGCTGCGCAGCGGAGATGGGAGATAAACCCAGGCGAGCGAGTATTTCTCGTTTAAGCTCTTCATAATCATCACGTACACTGGAGTCCAGGGAAAAGAAAGCTCGTTGCGCCTCGCCGGTCAGCAGCGGTGCCAGCGCTCGTGCCCACTCTTCCCGTGGCCACCCTTCTGATCCTGCAGTGGACTCAAATAGCTGGAGGTAGGATTCTACGTCATCGTGGGGGGTCAGCTTTGGGAGAAGCCGCACAGCTTGCGTTCTTGCGTCGGGAAGCGGGATTTGTTGGGCGCTGGCACCCTGAAGATCGCTAACCCTCCGCTCCGTCTCGCTCTGCTGCTTCGCCAGGAACTCAACGAGTTGTTGCTGCCGGATGGTCATTTCAGCCAGATGTTTCACGACGTCTTCCATCTTTCGGAGAGCGTCGCACACCGTACTGGCTGTGAATCCAAAAAAACACAAAAAAATAAATGAGAGGAGGAAAAAAAAAATTGCAGGATTTCAATGTCCGGGTTGTGGAACTCTTGTGTGTGATTCCCCCTGGGTGTTATACCCGCATTCTCCACCAGTTGTCGCAGGAGAGGAATCACACAACAAGGTTTTCGGTAGAAAAGTGCCCCGGAGGGTGGATTTATTTGAAGGTGATGAAAATAGTGCTCGTGGGTAGTGCAGTCTTCCAGTGCTCGGTGCTCATGTCCTCTTTTGTCTCGGTGCTCTTCCCAATCCCAGTAGTGCTCACGTGCTCGGTGTCCAGAATAGTCGGGGCTGTGGGGGACGGTGCCGTCGTCTAGTCGTCACGGGCTGTGGAGGACGGTGCCGTCGTCTGGTCGTCACGGGCTGTCTGGAGGTAAAGAGAGAGAGAGGAGTTAGCTGCTGCACTCTTCGGAGGTTCGTCTCCCAGTGGTGTTTCTCTCTCTCTCTTTTATGCTGCCGCGCTGATGAAGCGCGGCTGTTCCCGATTCGCCCTTGATGGTGGGCGCCAGGTGTTCGGGATCTGTGCCAGGACCGCGCTGATTGAGATGGACCTCCGTCACAGATCCTATAACAGTCCAGGAGCTCCAGTTCGCAGAATTGGAGATTTTAAAGCATGTTCAGGCTTGTTCTGTTGAGAGCACGATCGCCAAGCGCAACGTCGTGCGTAAGCTCAAACCTTTCAAAGATGAGTCTACTGGACTCTTTCGCGTAGGTGGCAGATTGATTAAGGCTCCTATCCCATATGATGCAAAGCACCCGATTATCTTGCCCAGCGAACATTATGTTACTAAGATGATGATTAATCATTGTCATTTTGCTTCTGGTCATGCTGGCCCTGAAAGAGTGCTATCAGAAATTCGTCAAAGGTTCTGGGTCATAAAGGGACGTGTGGTCATCAACAAAGTGCTCAATTCATGTTTGCAGTGTCGCAAGTCGAGAGCAAAGCCACTACATCAACAAATGGCTGATTTACCAGATTCTAGAGTAACTCCAGGAGATCCACCATTTACCAAAGTGGGTGTGGATTATTTCGGTCCCTTCCCAGTGAAAACTGGACGAACTGAGAAAAAAAGATATGGATGTTTGTTCACCTGTATTACATCTAGGGCCATCCACCTGGAAGTAGCTCACAGCCTTGACACAGATTCCTTTGTGAATGCCTTACAAAGAATCATTGCAAGAAGAGGCCCACCGTCGGAGATTAGGTCTGATAACGGGACGAACTTTGTGGGAGGTTTACGAGAGTTGAGAAATGCTTTGAACGATTGGAATCAACAGAAAATAGCAGATTACTTGCTTCAGAACCATGTAAATTGGATTTTCAACCCACCAGCAGCTTCACACATGGGAGGTGTGTGGGAGCGACAGATCCGCACAGTTCGTTCGGTGCTAAATACGGTTCTGTCACAGCAATCACCAGATGACGAGGGACTGTCAACCTTGTTTTGTTGTGTGGAATCAATCGTCAATGGAAGACCAATCACGAAACTCTCAGATGATCCATCGGATCCCCTTCCGCTCACGCCAAACCATTTATTGTTGCTCCGTGCTGGACCATCACTTCCACCTGGATCGTTTGTCAAACAGGACATATATCGTCGCAGATGGCGCCAGGTTCAGTATCTAGCAGATGACTTTTGGTCAAGGTGGCTAAAGGAATATCTACCTCTTCTACAACAACGCAAAAAATGGTCAGAGTTGAAAGACAATCTCAAAGTCGGAGATCTCGTTCTTGTGTTAAATGAAAACTCTCCTAGAAATCATTGGCCATTAGGACTTATTACGCAAGTTTATCCAGGAACAGATGGACTTGTGCGTGTTGTTGAGGTTAAAACACAATCTGGACTGTTTAAGCGCCCAGTTACTAAAATTTGTCTTTTAGAGGGAGATGTTTTTAGAAATGGTTAAGGTTTGGACTTTGAATGACCCTATCAGGTCATTGGGGCCCGGGATGTTGCGCTGTTTCTTTAAGAGTTGAACTAATGAATCGGTTCCTTCGAATCGGTTCTTTTGAATCAAAATCTTTGGTCTGAGACTTCATTAGTCGCATGGCATGTTATCTTAAGAAAAGTTTAATCATTGTTTTACATATACGTTTGACTTTGTTCTTTCTTGTTTTCCCAGCGTGGTAAGTTTGTTTTCATTTGTTTGTTTGCGACTTAAGTTAAAAAGAGCGTTGATTGTGTTAAGTACCACATGGTTATATTAACCACGTGAGGTTTGATTTATTTACTCATTTAATTTTGTTTGCTTTGTGTAAGTATTCGGTGTATGTAAAAATATGTTAAGTATGTACTTTTATGTTGTTTCAGTTGACCTCAAATAAATTACTCAATGTTGAAGTAAAGAGCGTTCAACATCAAAGAATAAACCAAGAAATTACACCTTAGTGTTATCTTTATTGGTAACACCAACCTTCAGCTCCCTCCTCAGATTTTCTATCAGATTAAGGTCTGGAGACTTGAGATCTTCAGAATCTCATGAGAACTCTTCAACTCTTGATCTAATCCTCATCAGGATCAGAGGAACCCTCTACTGTACCTGTTTAGTGAAGCAATATCTTCATTCTCTGTGGATAGAGTGTCCTCCATGATTCAGTCAGTGCTGCTCAGGGAAATCTGATCAGAGAAAGAGATGAAAAGATTAATCTGAATCTCTTTTTAATCAAGATCATTCAAAAAACTAAACTCCAGATCCAGATACAATTCACGAAATGTTAGGCACACAGGTAAGTTGCACTATGTGAGGATGAGGCAGAGACAGAGGATCACAACTGAATAGACAAAGTTTATTAAATATTCTAAAAACAAACAAAGATAAATATTGCACTTCATGAATTGTTAAATCATAAAGGCAGGGTTGAAGGAACCCACTGGGCGAAGTGTCACTCAAACACACACGCACACACCTACACCCCAGCGTGGTCACGGCACAAGTCACGGATCCAAGGAAAACACCACCACAACCACTAAAAAGTGCACAGCAAACCACTCCCTCCACCCATAGGGGCCCTTCAGCTTCTACAAGTTCTCACATTAACTATGAGACACACAGACACAAACTATCAAAAGTAGTTTTGTAGTACACTCTGGAGGTGAGCAGTGGAGTGTGGCTAGATTTTGGTGATACTGGAGAATTTTAGAATGAAGTTATTAACCATTTTCTGAGCAAAAGTATTTTGTGTTTGGCACTTTGCAGACGGTCCCTAAGCGATTCTATCAGACAGCGGCTCATAGACGGCAATGTATTTCAGTAAAAGCAGAGGAAGCATGTTTTTGATTAAATAAATAAATAAATGGTTATTTTTACACAACTCAGATTAAAAAAGCGAAAAGCATTTTATTCTCTAGTTTTAGCAGAGAAACCGAATCTGTGAATCTACAGCTAACTTAACCGAACTCTAAACATCTTCATTTAGAAGAAACACATATTTATGATTAACAACAATCAGAATAAAAATAATCACGTTATTGATATTAAAACGCTTCTCTTCCGGAAGTTTGTTCTGCAGGTGAACACGGAAGTGATTTTAAGCCGCTCACCTGAAGAGAAGCTTCACAAACTCCAAGAACAGAAGATTCTTCTCTGTTAAAGAAGGAATATTTCCATCTTCTGTGATTAAAGTCCTGTAGAAGTAACTAAACCGATTCTAAATGTTTATTATTCGAGTGAACTCCGCTTAGGTGTAAAAGAAAGGAACGAGACTAGTTTCACTTTCTATTACGTAACAAACGTTCAACGCATGCGCAGTAATGGATGTAGAAACAAAATATTAAAAAGCTTTATTTGGTAAAGTGTTTTCGTTTGCTAAACGGCTGGCGTTCTATTTCTTAATTAAACGTATGTGTAATCTTTACTTATCAGTTTGTTATTTAACAATCTTTATGACGCGCGTTAGTTTTAAGTATCAAAAGCGGTTGACGTTACCAAGGAATTTGTGAAAGGGAAAGTGACATATTTGTAAATATGTGATATTTATATTGTATTGTATTATTCATTCTTTCATTTTCCAACCCGCTTATTCCATTTTTTGTGGTCTGCCGGTGTATTGTATTGTATTGTATTGTATTATATTATAATGTATTATATTATTGTAGCGGCTGGTTGGATCTCTATTCCAAGTGCTTCCAAAACCAACCTTTTACGAGACTGGGGGGAGCTGGAACAATTGAATCTTTCCACTTTGAAGAGTCATTAAAAAAACTGGCTCATTTGGCTCCTTGTATTTTTTTACTTTTAAGAAACCAGTCTGAACTTATTTTTATTATTCTGGAAATAATCACAGGAATGCTGTTGGCGTAGTGAACCTCAATTAAAGTCACTAAACTAAAGCTCAATCCCAGCTTCCAAGAACTCATAGGGAAATAAAACACAAACCCCCAGATGTATATTCCTTATGATATAAGTACATACTGGTCATCAACAATATTGAAACTCATAACGCTGCTGATGATACTGTATATACTGCTGATTCACACTGTAAACCACAACAGGTTGATTGAACTTAAAAAATGTAGAGTAACTCGATGCTTTAAAATTTTCAAAATTTTAGTTTGGTGTACATAAGTATTTCACTAATTACAAATAATATTATTGAGTTAAATTAACTTAACATTTCAGTGTACTAAATTTAGTCATGAGTACAATAAACTTAAAATGTCACTCGTTGCCCAAAAATGTTCTTTTTTTCAACGTAAAAACTGTACCCAAGTTAAGTTTTAAAAGTAAAATTTAGTCAATAAAGAACACAAACATAAGAATGAAAGAAAACATGTATTTGAATGAACTGACCATTTATTTAAATATTTTACTTTTTAACAATGTTAAACTTTTCATATAAGAAAACAAACAGGAAGTCAGAATAGTCGGCAAACTAACATTTACCAGACACTAAAGAAAGCCAATAACAAGAGATTTAAAGGATACTGCACAGCAAAATGAAAATGTAGTTATTGATCAGGAAGTCATGCAGTGCATATGTCAAACTAACGAGAATAACCCTGGCCTTGAGAACGTTTTCAAATCATCCATAACACCACCACCTTTCTACAAGATACTTCCCGTCGAGCATGGGTGGATGTAGGAGCAGAGGTGCTTGCAGGACCACATCACTTTCTCTGCTGATGATTCTGACTGGAACGTGTTCGTCTCCATCAACAGAAACCTGTGCAGAGACATAGAAAGAAATAACATTTAAGTCATGTTTTTCCCTCCAGATATTAGAAATACAATATGCTAAATGTGGTAATAAAACATCTTCAAAATGCAGAGTAATGTTCATTTTGGAGAGATGCACTTATATTATCAAAGGAGTTCACAAAGCTGACAGCCAAACGCAGCTTCAGGTATCTCCACACACAATGTTGTTTTTCAGTTACTGTATGAAAACATACATTTATTTTAAAGATGTTGAAAGACTTTTAAATGAGCATTGTTGCATGGATCTGGTTGGTTCCTTTAATGCTGTAGTTTGTCACAGGAATCATCTTGAAGCATGCTTTGAACCTCTGGAATCTGTCCAATAACAAACATCTATATTAGTTACATTCTACAAATGGACAAAGTAATATATATATTTATATCTGGGGACTCAGACAAGCAGTCAGTATCTGGTGTGACCACCATTTGCCCCCACAATCCCCAAAACATGCGGTTAGGTTAATTGAATAATCTAAATTCCCCTTAGGTGTGAATGTGTAAATGAATGTTGCCCTGCAATGGACTGGCGACCTGTCTAGGGTGTCCCCCTGACTCTCGCCCAATGTAAGCTGGAGATAGACCCGACAGACCCCGTGACCCCGAACAGGGAATAAGTGGGTTGGAGAATGAATGAATCAATATGAATGGCTCTCGTAGACATGC
Organism: Danionella cerebrum; assembly: GCA_007224835.1. Lineage (NCBI taxonomy): Eukaryota > Metazoa > Chordata > Actinopteri > Cypriniformes > Danionidae > Danionella > Danionella cerebrum. Next base: position 418,746 of record SRMA01027337.1, read on the forward strand.
ATGCAAACATAACTGCCCCTCTCTTACTGTTAGCTTGTCCTCCTTTAGTGCGGCGTGTTACAACCTCCCAAGCATCCAGACTGACAAAAGAAAACAGAGGCTCAATCTGTAGACGTTCTGCAGGTAAGTCAGCCAGGATTTGTTGTTCTGTCTTGGCTCTAAGTTTTCTACAGGTCACACATCTGTGTATGGTACTACTGATGGACTTTTTGCCAAACACCAGCCATGACCCATTTGCTCTGATAGCAGCCTCAGTGAAGAGCTTCCTTGGTGCTGAACGTCGTTGTGATTATGTCGAATGAGACGTCCTCCCACACGCAGTAGACATTCGTCATCAATGAAAGGATTGCGTTTGTAAAGAGAACTGTTACGTGGAAGCTCTCTTTTGGCCATGATGCACTTCATCTCTGCTGCATACTCCTCATGTTGGATGCATGATTGCGTGTTCTGCATCAGTCAAGGCTTCATCTGTGAAGCTCATTTCACAGAAGTGCCATCCTTTACAACCGCTGGTATTTTCTGATATTCACTGAAACTGTGAAAGATTTGATGAGAACCTCTGACATTTCCACAGCAAGAACAGCTCCACACAGCTCCAGCTCCAGAAACCAGTTTGACCGTACCCATTATGTCCATCTTCATGCACGACCTTCCGATAGGCTACTGCAGCTATAGCCAGTTCAATGAACATTGCTTCAGAAAGTGAGAATGTGATGTAAGTACGAGGAACGAGAAGCATTTTTAGATCCACCCTCTCCATTCTTCATACATCTCCTGAGGTAAGGGGTTGTCCCATTCAAGACTGCTGCTGGAGAAATCTCTGAGAAGAAGTCTGCCTTTGATTGTAACTGGGGTCAGGAAGCCAGTACTCCCCGCCGAGTAAAGGGACTTTTACTCTTGTGGAACATGGGATGTGAGTGTGTCTGATGTTATTTTCCAACTCACCCCCAAACTCTTCTGAACAGGAACATCATCAGTAGAGAAATCAAGCTCCTTGACCTTCTCAGCTCTGTCCTCTGGGAGGAAAGCATTAGTAACTTCTACACTGTTGGATGTAATAAACATAAATGAGAGAGAGCAAGCATCTTCTGAGCTCTCTCAATGACGTCACTACTGAGGTAGACACTGTACATAATAAGGTACATGAATGTGAATGTTTGTGGAAAAAGTGCATTATTGAGGTGCAGTGTGCAAAAAGAGCATGGCAGTAGTAAGGTGAGGCTAAGTGTAAGTGTATGTGAGAGTCCCAGATCAGGCAGAAGAAGGGAGTGAGGGCAGAACCGGGAAAGAGTTTAGCTTCCTGACGCCTGGTGGACGAAGCTGGTCCTGGCCTGGAGACTCCGCAGTCTCCTCCCTGATGGCAGCAGGCTAAATAAGCTTTGCATAGGGTGGGGGGGATCAGCTGCTATGCAGAGGGCTTTCTTGATGAGACGGGTGCTGTAGATGTCCTGGAGGGAGGGGAGAGGGGCACCAATGATCCTCTCAGCTGCTCTCACTATGCGTTGGAGAGTTTTTTCACAGGATGCAAACCACACAGTGATGCAGCTTGTCAGGATGCTCTCAATGGTGCCTCTATAGAAGGTGTGCATGATGGGGGCTGGTGCTCTTGCTCTTTTCAGTTTACGGAGGAAGTAGAGACACCATTCAGCCAAGCGGCTCACCTCTCTTCTGTGGTAGATCTCATTAAATATTTGTAACCGTATGAATGACGGTGTCCTGTCATAGGTCGGCGTCTGATTATTAAACAGTGAGTGACAGTTGCGCTGCCCTATCGCAGAGCAGCGCGTTAGTATTTAGGGTGTTCTGAGAGTGTTTGGGTCATGCGTCATTTCCAGCTGACCGCGCTCGTTCCGGCGCGGCGTTCAGGCCCTACAAGCTTTGGTCTCGATTGGAGTCGCCTTTGTGCGCTCGCAGCTCGTTGTGCTCCGTGAGCACTCAGTGCTGGAGGAGCTCTCCGTGCACGGATGACTCTCTGCAATTGGAGTAAATAGTGTGTGCGTTCTGTGTCCATTGGCCGTTTTCGTGAGCACTGCTGGAGAGCAGTGCGGATGACTTGGATCTGCTCTTTTCTTCCCCGAATCATTTTCCTCAGAGAACACTACACTCCATCCTCACCTGCAGTCGCCGTCTATTGCAGTCTTCCGGGTTGTCGTGCGATTCCGTTCACCGAGTGGCTCATTTTCCCAGAAAGGGACGCTGCCGTTGGGACATGTGTAATACAGGTCATGTGCGAAGTGCAATAGTAGTTTGATTTCTAAAGCGTGTTTATCCCTGGAAATCCCCATTTTGAGGAGCATTACGTGCAATACTAGGCTTTGGATTGAAGTGCAATAGTGAATATTAGTGTGTGGGCGTGTATGTTAGGGAAAGCTTATTTTTAACATAAAGTGTGCTTGTGAGTGTGGTGTGAATGCTTGGCGCCAGTGCAGTGAGTTAGTTTTAATTAAATTAAGTGATTGATGGTGTGTATTGTATTTAGTGTGTGTATATAGATTTATGTAAATATTTACTGCTGAATTATTATGTACGGAATCATGTCCATTGCCAACTGCTAGAGTGCTGGGAAGGGCATTGTTATTGGGGGTGGAGTAACTGCTGGGTTAACCCTGTGTTTGGCTGTGTTACAGGAGCTGGGACCTGGAAGTGGTGGGATACTAGCGTGCACCTTGGAAGGTGGTGAACCACGGGAAATTGTAGTGTCTCTCCTCCCCTGGTGTAAAACGGGGGAGGCCATTTCATAAGTTCACGGTGAGTGGCGTGTGGTCTGAGATTGTATCCCGCCACTCCTGGGGCACCCCTGGCTCCTGGGGCACCCCTGGCTCCTGGGGCACCCCTGGCTCCTGGGGCACCCCTGGCTCCTGTGGCACCCCTGGCTCCTGTGGCACCCCTGGCTCCTGTGGCACCCCTGGCTCCTGTGGCCCAGCATCAGGCCCAGCACCCCCTAAAGGTCTTCAGCGCATCCAGCACAGACTCCTTTTTCTAGAAACCCTGCCTTTTTAAAGTTTTGAATAATTAATAAAGTGTATTTTGCTTGGTACTTCGTTTTCCGTGTCCTGCCTTCTACACCTTTAATCGAGTGAATGATCTGCGTGCCTTACTGAGACTCTCCAGGTGAAATTCCTGGGGTGGCGTTATCGAAGTTATTAACCAAAACAGGATGCTACAACTATAGTTGGCCTTTCCAAATTTAATTCTCTTCGTGTCGGCCACCACATATTCATTTTCCCACCGTGTTTGAAATCTTCTACATTCACTTGCTATCTTTCGTTTCTTTGGTGCTGCCATTTCTGGTGAGTCGTGGTAAATAAGTTTCTTTGCTTACTTTTGTTTAATGGAGAAGCACCTTTTCTATGACTGGCTCCATCTAGTGTTGAAACTGAGAAGTGCAACAGAGTTGAGCTGAAGCGCGGTGTGTGGGGCATTTTCAATTATATTTTCAGAATTTGCTGCAGGCCAATAAACAGTGTAGTTTGGACACTCCAGATATAAAACATCACATTTTCCTCTTTCACTTGAAAAGAACTTTGAATTAGGATCAACAGAATCACTGAAACTCGAAATCAATAAGAAAACATCTTAAATATCACTACTGCAACTTTTCAAGTGATAAAAATAATTACGTGACATAGTCCTTGAACCAGACCAGGTTTTCTTCAGTGTGACAGACAGATGAAGCTCAGGTCTTCTTGGTGAGAATCCACTTGAGGCACTTCAGGGTTTTCTGATGTAAAATCACTTTTGGGAACGCAATTATTCTCTGATCAAGTTTCAGGTGTTGGATTTTCAGGCAGTGGAGCAAGACATTCTTACCATCCTCCAAAAGATAAGTGTAATTCCATCTTGATCCTTCACTTGTACTGCAGATGTACATTTTGGTGCTTGCCGTTGCTTTTTAATCTGCACTTTATCTCCTCTTCTGAAGAAAGCAGGCAGTACGTGATGTGTCCGTTCATAATAAGATTTTATTCGCTCCTGATGGATTGATACAGATGTTTCTGTATGTCTACAGGATCAATTACAGAAGGTGTCGGTCTCGATATATTTTGCAGCATCTCAAATGGAGATACTCTTGTAATAGCATGCAGTGTGGCTCTGTAAATCTGGAAAAACTCAGTAACTGCAGTTTTCCAAGGCACTGATTGGAGGATTGCTGTTTGGAGAGTACTCTTAAGCGCTCGGTGGAATTGTTCAATTGCACCATTTGCAGCAGGATGATAAGCAGGAGGACGTTTGCGCCTAATGCTTCTTTTCTTCTCAAAAGCTCAGGTGAAGTGAATAGATGTCTTGTGATGAGGCTAAGTCTAGCTCATCAATATTTTATTTGTTTTTAGAAGCAAAATTACAAGCGAAAACATGTATTTAAGAAATGCCAGAGACTCGGTTGAAAATGAGTTAATTGGGAACCAGTGTGTGGTTGTGCACCATTGATTGAACTAAACCATCTGTTGTTTCAGCAGGTGATGTCATGGTTGAACCCGGAAAAGAATTAGGTTGGTTTAATATTGTGTAAAGAGTTGAAACAGAGCATGTTAGACACGTAGGGACTGGGGGGTGGTGCCTGGACATCATCCATCAGCCAACGGTGATGCTCCAGGACATCACTCCCCATTTTTAATGCAACTTACCTCTTCAACATATACACAAACACTACACCCCAACTGGGAGCAGATGATGGGGAGTGGGTGGACCGGGCCCACCGGACGGTGACTGGCCGCCCATCGTGTATGAATGAAAGGATGACTGGGTGAGATGGGGAGGGGTCTGGGGCTGCTGGTCAGGGTGTGTGCTGGGCCGGGTTGTGGCTGGGGGGTTGGCTCCGCTGCACCTGGTGCGACCTCCCTCTCTGTCCTCTTCTGGTCTCCTGGCCACTGCCCCCTCAGCTTAAAGTGCAATTTAAATCATGACGGGTAATGACCCCAGGTCAGTGGTTTTGGTAAAAGGTGAAAATAACTGTTAGTGGGTGTCAACATCTGTTTTTGTGATGCAACAAATGTGGGAAAGTTTATTCTGTTCACTTTAGAGTTGTTCTCTCTTACATACAGCATCACAGTATATATCAGACATTTAAAGTAATATAGATGACTTCAGCCCCATTTCTGTTCAAATACCTGGAAAAGTATAATTTTATTCTACATTTCTGCTCAAAGGAACACATCCTAAATTAAATTAAAGATCTTTTGGAGATATACAGTCTCTACTGTAACATTAAAATAGTCAACAGCAGTTTCTTTGTCACACAACATTCATCAACAATAGAAATTTAGAACTCATCATACTTCAGACAAAACATAACACACATGAAAGTGTTTTGAAATGCTTTTAATAACATCTTCATATCCTCTGTTCCCTGAAGGAGGGAACAGTGACGTATTCATGTTGGGAAACTGACTGATTGGGAACAATTCTCCTGGGAGTGACCTGGATCCACCATGGGCGTGGGTGATTGTGACATTTACATTTATGTATTTAGCAGATGATTTTATCCCGAATATCAGGAGTAACATAAGCAGATTGAAACAAGGTCAGATTGACCACAAGACTTGCACACAGGAGAGTTTCAAGATGATTCTGAAAAAAATCAGTGCTTCAGAGTTTTTTAATAAGTTACGTTAAGTTAGTTAGTGCTCTCGAAAGAGCAATAAACCGGGTGTTTAAACCAAGCAGACCTCCACTTCATTCTACTGTTTTCTGAGGACCCTCTCAATTACCTCTCGGCACCTCAGATCAGTTTCCTCTGGGGCATAGAGAGGGAAAATATGTGTCCATTCCCTCCTTGAGGGAAAAGGAGGGTTATGAAGGTAACCTAGACATTCCCTTGCAGTCATTTCCAGAAGCATATTCACACAGGGAAACTGACTGATTGCGAACCCTTTTTGAAGTCACATGCCCAAGACCTTTCCGTACAGACTGACACATGACTCTAGAATAGTTCAGCTGCTAAGGCTGTGAAACCTGAATGAATGCTCCTTCTGTCCCAATGTCTGGAAAATTCTTATTATGTGGGGATGTCACAAACACTGTGAAGCATTCTGCTGTTCTCAGTTAAGGGAGGGCCACCTGAAAAAGCACACCCCTCTCCCTGTGAGGAAGGGTGCACAGAGACCGCATCGAGGCCTGAGAAGGGCTAGAACTCACTATCCTGCACCAAAAGGGGCAAGGACTGAAGCCATCGTTCTCTGTTTAAGGCAAGGGAGGGAACAGAATCTGGATTAAACGTACAACCAGACCCAGAAGGCAAAACCCTCTTACAGAACCTGCAGAGCTGACTTCAGTGTAGAAAGTTAGAGTGCGCTATCCTAGGAGGAAGAGCGCTGTGGATGTACACCCGGAAGGCTCAAACAGGAAACATGGAACCCTGGACTCCTCCCGTGGCAAGGTCACTACCTGATCTCGAAAGAGAACTGATGGGACCTAGGGGACAAATCCAGACCTGGGCCTGTTGATCACAAGAGAGTCCTCGGGCCTGAATTACTGGCCTATTCCAATTCTATTCAGAGAGGCCAGAGACAGCAGGATTTCGGTCCTCAGAGAAGACAAGCAATTCTGCTGACTGCAAAAGCTCGAAGGACACAACTGCAGGCCACGAAGGGTGATGGAGGTCCCAATAGAGGAGACATTTGCAGGCCACGGAAGGCATCGGAGAGTCCCAAGAGATTGCTGACAGGAGCCTAACTGAACAGAGTCGGCAGAGATCAGAAGTGCTTCACTATCTGGACTAGCAATGCTACACAGGGATGCAAGAGGTAATCAACCTTCCAATACTTCTAGCTCACGGCATCCAAAAGAAGGAGAGAGACTTACACCAGGTTCGCTCAGAGGAATAAAGTAGAATGAAGCGTAGGTCTGCTTGGTTTAAATACTTTGCTAATCCAGGGCTCCAGACTGGGACTAAAATTGTCGCATTTTTCCCTCAGCTCCAGAGAAACCATGTCAAAAAGAAAAAAATCCATTTTTTTTTAAGTAATCCTCATTTCTGGCAAGCACCAGAGCGGCTGATACACCAGGTAATGAAAAATCAGGCTGCAGTAGCTGTGCCAGCACAAGCGCTCTGGAGGACGATGGAGACACAGAGATTCATCTTTCCACATCAGCCAGTGAACACCGTGCTGCAAGTGTCGTGGATTCAGGAGTTTCCTTGGCTGAAGTATGATCACGACACACGGAAAGTGTTTTGTGACTTTTGTTCAAGAGCGGGGAAAGAAACTGTGGGGAAAACTGAGTTCATCACAGGAACAAGCCGTTTCAAAAAAAGAGACTGTGAGAAAACATGGCGACAGTCACAAGCATAAAAATCCACGTGATCACGTAATCCCAAAGAATACTCCACAGACCACACCGTTAGCACGTTTCTAGAAAAGACGTTATTGCTTACTGCAGGCACACTGCCATACACATGGAGTATTAGATCAAATAAAGAGCTTGTTTAGTGACGCTAAAACAACTGATAATGATTGGTGGAAGGGGTTTCTGGCATTTGGAGCGGATGGGGCTGCTGTTAACATGGGAGCTTCAGGAGGAGCAGGTAGAGAAGAAATAGGACACACTTCTGCCCTTTCACTGTTGCCACACAGACGGGAAATAGCCGTGCTGGATGTTCAGAAGTCTGTTCCAATGATTGAAAAAGTCTAGACTAGCTACAGCTAGTATGAAAAACATACCATTTAAGCCCCAAAAGCAAGCGAGAGTTGAAAGGCATCGGTACGGGGTTAGGCTGTTCCATACGAACACCTTCTGCTGTGAAGAACCAGCTCTGGTGACTCACATTTACAAAGTTTTTCATCTGATGAAACTACAGGCCAGGGACAATATACAGCCATGCACCTCCACATGCAACACATTTCTGCCTCATCCAAAAACACTGAAATAAGAGAATCACACATCAAATGTAAAAGTTATCTATTGTGGTGTTTTATCACTTTCTCCATGAATTGTTTGGAGAAATCTCAAAGTTGAGTTTTGTGCTTCAAAAAACGTTATTTTTTCACTATCACTTATTCTTCCTCCGGCCAAAGCAGCTATTGATGCATGTGTTTGTAAAATTAAGCGAACGCAGGAAAAAACTGTGAAAAATGAAAAGTTGCAGGAGTTTCTCGGTCAGCCCAAAGTAAAAAAGTGACCAGAAACAGAAGAAAGCTGCCTCATCTGACTACAAGTGCATTTCCTTTCAAAACGTACCACTGAAAGGCTGAGATCTCCCAGGTTTCAGTGAAGAACTAAACATTGATGAAACTGTAGACATTACAGTTAAGGAACTTGAAGGAGGTTTGATCTAATGAGACACAAAAAAGGGACAGAGATCATTCTGTGCTTCTCAATCTTTTGTCATGATCCTTGGCCAGACGACATCTACACTTTTGGAGAAAATCACTTGAACAGTTTGATCCTGAACCATGTGTCAATCGCTGGCTTTCTGCAAAAAAGAAGAGAAGACGGCCAAACTACACTCAGTGGCCGAGTGATATTGACATAATCACGGTCAGCGGCAGTGACACCGGCTCAGATTCAGCGTGAAGAAATATTCTGTGAGTGTATAAAGTTCGTAAGTTGGAAATGACGTTCAGTTCTCAGGTAAACTTCAATTCCCAGAAGATTCACAAGATGAAAATGCTGAAACTGTAAGACTGGGAGAGTAAAAGTAAAGATTTTGTTATTTATGTACATTTTTATGTCACTCTAAAAAATTATTTGGTCTCTGTTTTTTCTCCTGTAAGAGACAACGGCCCCTTGGTTGATTTTTTTTTGACTGGAGCCCTGTAGTCACCTATGCCCAAGATCAATTTGCCCTTAGTAAGATGGCGGATCCAGATCGTTTGGAATCGTTGCCAATCAGTCAGTTTCCCGAGGTGAATACGTCTCTGGAAACGACTGAAAAGGAACGTTCAGCTCAGAATGGCATGTGGCTGATGTTCCGCACATAAGAGTGGATTCTGGGAAGCTTGAAGTACGGCTTGGGCACAAACATCTCCCCGTGGGTTGTGCTAAAATCTGGTCTGGCCTCCCCGAACCTGATGTGACTGTCTCTCACCTAAAAACAAACAGCAAGAGGTTATTTAATGGTTTGCCTCCCAGTCTGCACACTATCTATCCCAGGATAGAACTAGCAGGGCCACGAGAACTGGAGAATGGTGGACCTGGGAATTACAAATCAATGCAGTTAGTCATGAGCTTACAATTGTGGAGGACTTCTATCCCCTTTACTGCAGCTATGTGTGTTTTATCGTTTTATGAAGCACTTATCTTTGATATTTGTTATCGAAAGCCAAGTCATACCCACATCCCAACCTACATTTTTTAAATCTCAGGCAGATGAGATCTGAAACAGGAGGCGCTCAAGGCCCTTAAAATAACAGTTATTGACAAAATAAGATTCACTTTTGGCTTCTTTCAAAGTCCTGTTGTGTTTTTTTGGCAAAGCCTGATCTCGATCATGATTTTTTCTCAAAATGGAATAATTTATTCTGAACCAATCCAATGCTCACTCTGATCACATGACTATTAAAACAGGTCAGCACCAGTCAGTAAACACATCTTCACTGCTTCATTTTTCTTTAGAAATATAAAACATTTGAGTCTGTGCTCGTTTCGTCTGTGGTGAGGAAGTGAAAGCTATCCTAAGGCAGCCATGAAATTCAGCTGCTGGAAAGCTCCCGGTGATCTCCTGCTGCTCACCAGAGGAAAGCTTTTGCAAAGAGGACTTTAAACACTTTATCTTTGGATTGTTCGGGATGTTTAAGATCTTTATGGAATATTATATGAAATATTTGTGAATAAAGCACAGTTTCCATCGAAAGCTGTTAAGAAACAGAAACAAATACTTTTCCTTTCTTGATTTTCTTTCATTGTTTTGAATTAAACATGTTTTTTTGGCTAAACATACATTTCATGATTAAGTTTAGGGTTAGAAAAATAGAAATCCTGGATTTGAAGTGTTTATAAATCTTTTACAGACACAAACATGTAAAGGTTTAGAAATATTCCTTATTTCCTCTTTCACGTATAATTTGCATATTTATAAAGTCCAGTAACAGAAGTGCCCCACTCTTCATTAGTAGAAGAAATAAAGATAAATATTTACCCGCTGAAGCTCGCTCTGAGTCAGCTCGTGTCTTCCGGCGCTCTGGAACACAAAGTGTTTTTGTGTGGATGTGAGCATTGGCTCTGGCTCTGAAAGAAAAAAAAAACAATTACGTTTTAAAATTAAAAATGATACAAATATGGAGGAGGGGTATTTAAACTCCTTCTGATGTTGAAAACCTAGAAAAAGAAATTATGAGTCCGGAGCGCACCACCCCAGACGGTCACTAAACTACACTGTTGCCTACTGGAGACTTTTCAGACGATGAGTCACTTTTTAAATAATCTAGAGACTTTTGCAGGTGTTCCTTGTGACTTTTAGTGACAAAGGAGTAAAATGAGGGGATTCCTGAGGACAAGTAAAAGACCGCAAATAAAGACAGAAATTAAAGAGTCTGTAACTTCCTGTTTGTGATGCAACTAATAACATTAGCAGCAGCTGTTTCCGCTTGTTGAATCAGAACGATCACATGGTTTTCATGTTTTCTGACATAGAAACTCAAAAGGTTCTGAAACACCTTGATGGAGAGTAAGTGGTGACTTTAACATAAGGAGGTGCTGCTGATCTTTCAAATGTTGAGAGTTTAAAGCTGTATCTTCATCGGGTTCTTGTGCATTAGCATCCCGTCAGTCGCCATCACAAGTTAAAGTTACGTTTGGTGTCGGTTTATAACATAACGTTCATAAATGATGCGGCTGATCGGACGCTAATGCACCGGTCCCCTTTATGATCTAGTCGTCTTGGCTTTATAAAGATGATGGGAGTGAATGGAAACCAGTGATACCTTGCTCCTGAAGCATACGGCTGGGGGGGTGGCTGGTGGGTTTGGCGCAGACCCTTTCTTTCACAGGGAAGTGATCTTGAGCCGTTGTCCCGTAGAAGGCTCCAGGCTTCCCGAAACAAACCCTGCTCTTTGTTCTGATGCTGGGACCATCGACATGGACTGGGAACTCTGGGCGGGTGACCTGATGAAGCAGACAGGATTCAGTGAGATACAAGCTTTTATAAAGAGCTCAATGAAACGACTTGAACACGTTTACAACGGACGATGAGATCACATGGAACTCCACTGGATCTGATCACATGATCCATACTGTCTCAATAAATTCTCATCAGATTTCTATCTTCATTTTACGCTTCCATTTGTGTCATTTTTACTGGTTTCTATTTGTGGACACAGTTCCTCAGAGATATGATCTAATTCTACAGAGACGTGTTGCTGTCACACACTGTTTTTTTACTGCTTTATGTCGCTTTAACAACACAATTATCTTTTAAAAATTACATGATTTTTTTCTTGGAGAAACTGGGATTTGACCGCAGCAGTATTTTGTGAACTTTGAATTTGGAAAAATAAGAACGAATAATTTTATTAGAATTAAAAAGTGAGAAAAGTGCACAAATGACTCGTGAAAAGGGTGAAATTCTTATTATAAGTAAAATATAATTCATATTACTATTTATTTATACATTTCCCCACGTCATGAAAGCAAAATATAGACAAACTTTGAATTTTAACTAAAATCTTTCAGGGTCAAAAAAATGAGCAGATAATTGTTCATAGAAATTGAATCTCATTTTTTTTTTCAAAATTTGATTACATTTTAAGGCGATTTATTTGTCTTAAAATTTAAAATATTTTTTTTTTTCAGTTTTCTCTGCACACGTTGGTAATCATGTAAACCGCAAGAACTGTAAAATAATTACTGGGGGGAACAGAAGCTCACTGGAAAAATCTCAGCTCTAATCAAAACATTCTAAATAGAGCTCCATTTCACCAATAAAATATTTACTTACTGGATTTATTTACATTTTACGAATGAAACACAATGAATTTAAGTAAAATTTAATTAGGTTTTAAGAAATATGTCTTTCATTCATTCATTTATTCCCTTTCGGGGTCACGGGGGTCTGCCGGAGCTTATCTCTAGTGCACATGGGGCAAGAGGCGGGGCACACACTGGACAGGTCGCCAAAGTACACCTGCCATCGCTGCAGATATTGTGCCGATACTGTGGAGAAGATGGTTAATGTCTGTTTCAGTTTCTTTGTCATCTGCATGTTTATATTAAGTATATATTAATGTGGGGGGGGGGATAAATGTGAGTGAATATGATTGTGATCTAGAAATGGGTGAAATGGCCTAAAATCCATATTGTGATATACATTGCAGCCTCTTGTGATAACGATATATATCACGATAAATAAATTATAATAAAACCATTTCAGAACCGGTTACAGAGACCCTTAGGAAAGCCAAACTGCAATTTTTTTAAAGAAATAAAGAAACATGTCATTTTGAGAACATTTATTGTGCAAAAGCAAAACTGTAATTAAACAACACAATGTTGCAGATAAATAAACTAAATGTAGTGCCTTTTAGAAAGAAACACTTTATTTTTAAGTTCCTGACTCTTAAATGCCAAGCTGCAGAGAAAAAAAAACATGTCTTTTTATTTATGGAACTTACACTGTACTGAAAATACTTCCAGTATTAATTAGTCAAATAAAATTGTGTAATGCACAGATTCTTTCAATAAAAACATATTTCAAACCTGCCGCCTTAGTCTAACGCGTTTGGTTTTAAACATTTTGTTCTCCTAATGAAATTAATATAACTATATTAAAAATAATTCATATATATATATATATATATATATATATATATATATATATATATATATATTAGGGGTGTAACGGTACGCTAAAATTGTATTCGTTTCGGTACAGTGTCTTGGAGAGCTCGGTTCGGTTCATT
>SRMA01027337.1:436076-453002 GCA_007224835.1 Danionella cerebrum
AATTAGAACTGCTAATTTCACATCTGATACTTGCTTTCTTCTGTCCTTGTATCTCTGGATCGATAGGCAGTCTAAAGTAGTACCATCAGCATCAAAACATAAGAAACAATAACCCGATACAGTCAAAACCCTTTATATCATTCAGAATAATCATCATAAGATCTTATTTCTACAAGGTTCTGGTAATTATCCAGAAGAACTCAATCTTTCAATCAAACTTTAGAAGAATATACAGAGAAATAACCCCTTCTCTGGTCATTCCAGATACTTCATCATTAATGTGTTCAATTATTTGAGTCACAGAGTTCAGCTCTGGTTTCCAGTAAAAGCAAATAGAATTCATTTGTTGTGGAAAGAAACAAATCTCCAAGTTGTTGTGTTAAACTCATTATATCATTGTCATAATATTCGAGTTTAGTCCCAGCTCAGGACCCCCGGAAGCAGAAGGGGTGGGGGGATGGTGGGACAGCCGATGCTGTGAGGAAAAGGAGGATCCAGGTTTTCTCCCTCAGCGATTCTCACGGCTGTGAGGGTCCTCAGAAGAACTCAGAAGGGATCCATCCCAGCTCCCACTCTCTGACTCATCCTCCAGCACAGGTCAGGGCTATCAGCCAGGCCAGGCAGCAGGTCTCAGATCAGTCTGCACAACCAAAAAAGTAATCATAAGCTCGGCAACTTCATCTCACAGTCTCTGAATTCTTTCTTTTGATTCCCACGAGTCCCTCCCGGTGTTTTTTTTCTGTTTTAATTTCTACTTCCACTGACATCAATTATTCTTCTTCAATCAAATGTTTTTGTTCAATCGCATTTCTTCAGTATTTAGAAAGAGAATTTCACTTCATTCATTTCAAATCACTATTTTAAAGCTTAAAATAACATTTTAGAGTTTAGTTTTTAAGATCATCTTGTTTTCATCTAATGGTGCTTTCACTTTCTTCTTTCATTCCTCTAGTGATAAAGTGTCAGCATCATCCTAAAATCTCGATCTCCGTAATCTCTTCTCAATCCTTCAGCAAATAACCTCAAAACCAACTGTCATGGTGCGGTACACGAGGAGACCGCCGGTGCTGGTGTCAGGGAGGAGGAGGTAAAGAATTTCAGAGCATCAAATATCAAAAGGAACAGATAATGAAAACAGGAGCTGTCATCAAAACACTAAAATGTACGAAACCTTAATTATTACTTTATTGTCCTGTAATTTCACTCTCATTAGTCCAAACTCGTAATGAACTAAATCTTAAATAATAATAATTGCATGACTTTCTCTGTTAAGGGTTTTTATTCATGTTGTATTCCCCCCTCTTTTTATTTATTTATTTTGTTAAATTACTCTGTATCTCACGACTGTGTTCTATTTCCATACACTCCGTCACCATCAACTATCAGCTAAAAACTTTTAGATGTGTCTCAGAATTCATACTAGTTAAATTATTGCTAACCCCGATCGCCAGAAGTCTTACAAATTACATTGATTCATTTATTGATTACACTTATTATTGATTTATCCTGTTTCAATTTCTACTAATCAACATCATTTATTACTGCTCTCTTCACTACAGTTCATTTACGATTATTTTAAATCCAAATTACTTTCTATAGTTTTTTTCTATAAGAACTCAACACATTTTCTAAGACCCGAGGGAATAACTTTGCTAAACTAAATAACTTCTTTTCATGTTGTTCGAGGTGTTTCCACACAGATGTTCTTTGAGAGAAACAGTTCTCTTTCCTCGTAGCGTTTGAAATTCAGTTTAACCCAAAAGACATTTCTTAACTGAGCTGTGCTGCTCAAGATTGGTTGCAAACTTTGTTAAAAGAGAAAAGTATTTTTAACAAGTTTACAGCAGTTATTATTTGTTATGTTACTGTAGTTTGTCATGTAAGTCGCAAGGCTTTTATTTTGAAGGTCTTGTAGAAACGGAAGTGATTCTTCTTCGCATTTTTTTACAGAAAAAACAATTTCTCTTGTTCTAAAGAAAACTATTTTTAAAACAAACCCTTTAGGGATGGGCGATACCACATTTTTTTATTCAAAACGATACCGATAATACAAATAAAAATCTAAGATAAATAATATTCTATGGACGAACCACAACCAAATATTAAAATGTAACAACTTTAATGAACTTCATTAAAGTAAATCAGCTGAATGAGAGCAGTAAACAATGTATAATATGATTTAAACAGTATTTTTAATATAACTGACATCTTAAATGTGCACTGTATTAAAAAAATTTGTATGTTAAAAATTGAAGTGTATGAGAAAAATTAAAGCCATGAAAATATAATTATCATATAATATACGACATATTTCCTCTGGTAAGGGAGAATTACCCAAGAAGGAGGCATGTCATTCCTAATAGTGTAAATTAGATTAAATAAATCTTAATATTACATGGGAGTAAACTTTAGAAGCAAGATTGGATGGATGAGTCCATTCAGCTGCGCCAGGGGGGTGTTTAGCAACACAAATGAAGGTAGCGATAGAACATTATAGAACACTTTCTCCTGGTTTTATGTTTTGAATAATGTATTAATAAGTTTAACTTTAATCAACTTTAGTCATTAGATCGAGACCCAAAAAATGACGGGTGAGTATCGATATATCGATACCACAGTATCTATCCGCCCATCACTACTACCCTTCAGAAAGCAATGACTTTTTACTCCAATGCAATGTTGCCGACATCACCAAGAAAAATAAAGGAGCAAGAGAGCTCATCTCCCTGGCTCTTGAAAAGGAGTTTGGCTTGCTGTTGAGCTTATGCTTGTAACAATAGGAACTATTGTTTTAATAGTTGTTTCTCACGGACCTGTTAAGGGTTAGCTTCCGGAGAATTGAAGCATTGTGTACTGCTGGGTAACACACGTGCGTTAAAGATTAAAAGCACAGTTCACTATAGTAATTTGTCTGTCATCTTTAAATGAAAGAAGCATAAGAAAACAATGCTAACGCTGTTCAGCACGACGCGCATAGACAGAACAGTCCATGAGCTCTTCTCAGCTCTTTATTCATTCCATTTGTCCTTCTGCAGGGCTGGAGTAATCCTGGTGTTTGTGTCGTGTGCATGTTAGAATTCACCTGTTCCGCAGCAGGTTTTCACAGTCACTCACTCGCTCCTCTCTTTCTCCTCAGATGGATGAACTCCTGTCCCTCCACCCAACAAATTAAACCAGCAAAAGCACAATGGAAAGCAAAGCAGCGACTAAATCATGCTGCAAACAAGTTTAGCAAAGGGTCATGCACAAATTCAAAACATATAAGACTCAGAGAAGATGTAAAAGTTTAATCTTTATCTTTAGTGAGCGCGCATGCTTCGGTTAATGCAATAGTTCAGCAGCTTAAGCGTCAAGCACAAATAGTTTCATTAGTAACCACAGAAATACCCCTGCAATCCTCACCAGTTTCCCAGTCCCCCGGAACAGAGCCATCCCCGTGAACAGGATGAAGTAAGAAAGTGTAACAAGATCAAGAACAGATCCGTGTTCACATGCAGATCTGACCGCAGACAACCGCTGCTTCCTCAGGAGGCTGTAGCGCAGCTTCAATTAAGAAAAAAATCATGTTGTCCCCGTAAAATATTTAGACTTTTAGCATTTTGTTGCCGCGGCGCCACGGCTACGTCTATGTCCTGGAATAAATGAAAGATGAAACCACCGTGTGAAAGCATGAAAAATAGTTTTATTAACTGCCCCTCTCAAACTCGCCAGCACCATCACCATCAGCCCACGCAAGTACTGCCTGACAACTGACAAAAGCAAACCACCACAGACCTAGTTTTACAAACCTTATGAAGTTTTGTTGTTTTCCTTGTTCCTTTCTCTGCTTGCGATAGATTTGCGAGCAACAGCTTCGGTGATAGTCACCCGCCGTGTCGGCTCTTGCATGGACATGCTTCTGGCATGTTTTGCTGTAGAGAAGTGTCGGTCAAGCAAGGTTTTTTTGTGTTCCACGACAATTTTGCAAACAGAGCAAAAGAGTTTCCCTCCACTTTCATGGAGAACATTAGGGAATTGCTTTGCACGGTCTATCGCAGTGAAATTTGTCGGTAAGTGTGATGTATTTGCGCTCGTGCCTGCTTTCTCGGATAAGAAAGTCCTGTGTGAAAATAATGCAGACGGACCAAACTTATTGGTCGAATTCGCAGTAAAGTCGCCGTAATTAGATGAAATTGCAAGGCCGCAAATAAATCGCAGGGATTGGCTGAAATTGCGTGAATTGGCGCGATCGTAACATCACAAAATCCTGGAGGGACTGGACAATGTGCCCTTCTCTGGCAGTTCAAAGAAAGAAAAATATTTATAAAAAAGGCTCCTGCCCTTGAAATTTGGCTTCATGTTCGCCCTTCTCCCAGAGTGGGCAGCACTATAACAACAATGGTTTGCAGATAATCTGCTAATCAACAAGCAGCGCCGTCACGTCATTAAGTAATCAACCAACAACTTCGAGTAACCAAAAAATAAAACTTTCAAAGTAATCGATTTCCACAATTCTTACTGTCAAAAGTCCATTATTCAGTCAAAAGTCACGTCAAGGATCCATTTAAAGCTTTTGTTGTTCTCTGTAGTTCAGAGTTCATGATATCATTTTATCATTAATTCAAACTATTAACTTTATTCTATATCTTTCTTCATAGTTGTACTATTATAATTTCTATAATTTTTATTAATAATTTTCTTCTCATTCTCATATTTAAAGAAGTTATACATTTTCCCTAAATTTGCTTCTGTTCTGTGTGATTCTCTTTGAGAGAGACGCATGCAGCACAGCACCCAGAACTCCACCCACACAGACTCCATCACTGTAAAGATTTCAAGCTTAAGAAACTCATTCACACACTTCCATTCACTCGAGGCTCTGGTCTGCAGTGTGTATTTTTCAGAACTTAAAACATTTCTGTGATGAGTAAAATCAGCTTAATGCACTCAAACCTCACCCTGAGCCTCTGTGTCTCACTCAAGATTGAAAGTCTTGTTCTAGGACTGCCTCGTGAAGATCCGTGAGAGAGCAACAAGCCTCACTGAGTAAGGCAAACTGGGTGGGAAAAAGCTGTTTACTATTTTTGATAAGAAAGATGGCTACTGGTAAATTAAACTGGATGAGGAGTCAGCAGACCTGTGCACGTGTAACACGCCATGGGGCAAGTTTTAATCGAATGCCATTTGGGTTAAAATCAGCTTGTGAAGTTTTTCAGCCCTTGATCACTGAGAGTTTTGAAGACGTAGGTGTTTTTTTGGTGGCTGATGACATGATCATAGCAGCGTCCTCCAAGGAAGAGCATGAGCGTTGAGTCTGCAGTACATGGTTAGTGGAGTCACTTACCTTGGTCACGTCATTACCTCGCAAGGAGTGAAACTCAAAAGTGAAAACCTTCACCCAACTCCCCACACCAACCGACAGAAAAGCACTTCAACGGTTGTTAGGCATGACAAGGTATCAGTCACAATACATACCCGGTGAAGCAACAATACCTGCACCACTCAGAAAGATATAGACTGGGAATGGCATCCAGAACAACAGCAGGCTCCAGAACAGTTGAAAAAAGCCGAAACAACGGCACCTGTTCTCAGACATTTGGACTCAAAGCTGAGCATAGAGGTGCAGGCAGATGCTTCAAAATGCTTTCTGGGCGCCACCTTAATGCAAGAAAAGCAACCAATAGCATTTGCTTCAAGAGCATTATCATCTGCAGAGGAGAACTATGCTCAGATTGAAAAAGAGCTGCTGGCCATAGGTTTTGCCCTGAAAAAGTTCCACCAGTACGTTTATGGTATTCCAGTCAGATCATAAACCCCTTGAGCAGTGCCAGCCCTAACCATTTAGGCGCCCTAGGCAACATTTCAGATGGCACCCCCCCCCATCCCCCAACCTTCAACTACAGCAAAACACAACTCATGGATCATTTTATTGAACTATTGGTAAATGCAGGGGGAGGAAGCTGTGCTGAGGAGGTAGATGGTGCAGGAGGAGGCCCAGGATTTGCAGGGGTGGGGTTTAAATATTTCAACATTGCATCTGAAAAGAGAAGAACCATTGTGTTACATTACAAATGTAGATTTGTAAATATTAATGAAAAATATATAAGCATTTGTATGACTTTGCATGAATGAATAATTGTATGTCCTTGCACATTTACATAAACCAAGGGATTAGATATTAAAATTAGCCAAAGGCTACAATCTCATATTTACTAAATATTCATATTCATCTGTCTGTCCCTTTAAAAAATAATAATAAATAAGTTACTTTCACCATACTCTACTTACTATATACAAAGCTTTTGATATTTCTGACATGCAAATAAGATTAGGCTATATTCCAATCACTTTATACTTTATCACATCGTTACTGTACCTCGGTCAATCACCTTCAAAATTCGACGGTCTAATATGTTCACAGTCGCCTTCACGGTGATTCGCCCCCATGCAGTCGGTCTAATCCCGACTAACGTCTCCGTTCCCTATTCAGGGAACGTGGGGTTACGCAAGTAACCTAGACGTTACTGTACCTCGGTCTTTTTCGCGTTTTTCTTCCTCCTCTCTTCGTTTTTTCCTTCCCTGGGCACCTGAGAGCTTGCTTGGTCGTTTTGACATGATGATGATGATGTCGCTGATAATAACAACAGGGCAATAGCGGGTGGGTGACAAAGAGGTCACGTCAAAAACACAAACACACGTCCATCCCCCGCCCCCCTCCCCAAAGTCAAGTTAGGTGACAGTGACAGTGATCCAGAGTAGAGGGAGGGGGCGCCCACTGACCCATAACATAACATAAAATTAAAACGTATGTATTATATTATTTTTCACCGTTTTGTGGTGGACAAGGGGCGCCACGCAGGACGCGTATAATTACTGTGTAAAAAATAAAAAAAATCCCCCCATTTGTGGCGCCCCCTGGCCGAACGGCGCCCTTAGCATCTGCCTATACTGCCTATGCGAGGAGCCGGCTCTGCCCTTGAGGCAATAGTATCCAAGCCCATCGGAGCAGCCCCAGCACGTCTACAAAGAATGTTACTTCAACTGCAGAAGTATGTCATCAACATTACACTCCAGGCAACCAAATGCTAATAGCAGACACACTTCTCTAGAGAAATCCTTCCATCAGAAGAAGAAGAGGGTTCAGAGCTGAATGATGAGAGTCATCTATGCCGTGGAGAGAGAATCACATGACGGGGACATCATGGAGATGATCCAAACGATGCAGATACAGAACTTGACCAGCTCAGGCAACTGCAGAAAAAACCAAGTCCCTCTATCTGCTCAACCAAACTGGCCAATCAGAGGCACAGTAAGCATCCAGGATGGACTACTCATGAAAGACGAGAGAGTCATCATACCTAGAACATCGAGGGCTGAGGTTCTAAAACCACTTCATGTGGCCCATCAAGGTATACAGCGCTCGTTGGCACATGCCAGATCATGTTTCTATTGGCCAGATCTTACTCAAGCAGTTCACTGCAGCCTGGTAGAGTCCTGCAACACATGCCAGCAAAACCAGCCGCTTATGTCTCACCCAGTTCCAGAAACATGGCAGAAACTAGACCATTTCTTCTGGTTGTGGATTACTTCTCAAAGTATCCGGTAGTCCTCCAGTTAAAAGACAAATATAAATATCCATTATAGCACAGTTCAAAGCAGTTTTCACAAGACATGGAGTACCAGAGACATTTGCTAGTGCTAAAATGGCTAACTTTACTCGCGGATGGAGTTTGAAAACCATTCATTCCAGCCCAAACTACCCTCAGTCTAATGGGATTGCTGAGAGGGACATAAAGACTGTAAAAGCTGTGCTGACAGCTGCTGGTCATTCATCTACTGATCTTCACCTAGCACTGTTGACCCTGCAGAATACACCAGTCACTGGTCTCAAGTATTCTCCTACTGGAATTCTCATGGGTTCTACGTTCTTCATTACCGATGAGCAACAAAGTTCTCACACCATCTACTCCAAACCAGATTCGTTCTGATTTGCTGAACCGTCAATCAAAGCAGAAGCAGTGGTCTGATAAAACAGCCTTTAGGAGAGGGGAGAGAGTACACATGAGAATCACGAACACATGGAAACCAGCCATGGTTGTCAGAATCCACGATGAGCCACGTTTGTATGACGTTAGCACATCATCAGCTCCCATCTATCGGTGAAATTTGAGTAAATGGAGTAAAGTTGGTAATACTGGTTCAAAATAAGTATTTAAGTAATCCAGTTTGGATTTCTAGTTTATTAAAAGCTAAGAAGGGGGTGTGGTACAAGTTTAATGGTTTGACCTTGTTCACTCCCACACAGTCTGTGTAATGGTATGACCTTGAAGTAGAATGTATAAGTCATATAAAACACTGTGGTGAAGTAAAGAGAGACACGTAAAGTGCAAGCGTTAAAACCTGGTCTGTGTGTGATTATTGTTGTCGACAGGAACAACACAACAATAGGAAGAGGTAGAAACTCTGAAGAGGCACGTGGATCAAGTGAGAGCTGGAGTTAAAGACGTTGTTCCTAACGAACCTGTCACTGAGTGGGAACCGCTCTGGATAAAAACACGGGCTCTGAGGATCTTTTGCCTGATATGATGCACATAACACCACCATCTCCTCCATCCTCCACTTGAGTCTTTGTCTGCTCCCCACGCTCAGGGTCAACTTGAGTACATGCAGCAGCGGTGCGTCGTTCCCAGAGAAAGAGACATTCTCCTGCTCATCTTAAGGACTGTTAAATAAAGATAAATCATTCTAGGAGAAGAGAAATAGTCTTATCTTTTGATATACAGCAGCATCAAAGTTTGATTAGAAAACACAAACTATATAATTGTTCCATTATGTGATTTTTGGATATTTATATTATAACAAAGATCTTTTTGAGAGTTACAAGTTGTTAATTTAAAGGAGGGGGGGGGGATGTGGTATAATGGTATATTTTTCCCCCGAAAGGGAACACGTGTGTACAGAAGATGAAAGAATGAATTAAACATTAATATCAAGTTTTAAACATAAGTTTATTATCAATATCGAAGTGTTTGTAATAAAATAGAAATAAATGTATAGCAAAGAGTACAATAGAGCCCTCTACTGGCCAAACTGATATTCCCCCAGATATTAATATTCACCGGAGTCTATGCTGTAGTTCTTAAGTTTCGAGCGTGTCTCCTGAGGAACAATAGCTCTTCTTTCTGATCAAATCTGCATATTTGTTTTATCTTCTGGAAAAACTCTAAACATCAGTGTGCCCCACAATTCTATATTTAATTCAAGTCTGGACTTGTGCAGGACAGTGAAGTACACTTTACTCATTTAAAGATATTTCTTCACCAGAAGTGAGGTTTGCTTTGGGTCCTTGTCATGACTTTCAAAATATTCTTAAATACTTAACTTTTTCATGTTTATTTCAACCTTGCCAAGACTCTTAGCACCAAACACACCCCCACCACCAAGTTTCACTGTGGGAACGCTGTTCTTGGGATTGAAAGCCTCGACCTTCTTTCTATAAAACCATGTTTTGCTTCTATTGACCAAAGGACACATTTCTCCAGGTTGTCGTTAGAATATTTCTTTCTTGCTTGGAGGTGTTTCTTCAGAAGTGGCTGTGAGTTTTCAGTGTATTCCTGTGCAGGGCTCTGTAGTGAACATGGTTTGAAAAGATTGTGACGTCATATGTGATCGACGGAAGCAAGCACAGAGAGATTTTGGTAACAACGTGTACGTGTATGTGACACATGTGAGAGCTCCTGAATAAAGACGTGTTATTGTTCAAACGCATACTTCTAGCGTTGTCATGATCGCACAGTGACATGCTTACATCACATTGGCGACGAGGATACAGCGAACTTCCAGCAGTCTGTCGCAAATTCAGCCGTCGAGACTCCGAACTTCATCACATCCGAATGAGTGAGCACGCCTCACACTACAAGTCAAACAGATGCATTCCATGATGAACACCGCACCTATTCAGCCAATCGACGCTGAGCTCGACCCCAGTTCTGTAGGAACTCGGTGGAACAAGTGAATTCAACGCTTCGAGAACTTTCTTGTGGCCATGAACATTACTGGCGATGCCAGACAGAAAGCGCTGTTACTCCACCTGGCAGGTGAACGTGTGCATGACATATACGATACAGTCGCAGCAGACGACAGCTTCACAGAAGCCAAAGCTAAACTGAAAGGCTATTTCTCCCCAAAAAGAACACTCAATACCTTGTCTATCAATTTAGAAACGGCGTGCAAGAACAAGGAGAAAAATTAGACATGTACCAGACAAGGCTCAGAATGCTTGCAAGGGACTGTGAATTTGCAGACATTGATCAAGAAATCAAAGCGCAAATAAAACAAAGCTGCACTTCATCCAGACTGCACAGAAAAGCCCTACGTGAACCAGAATTAACCCTAGCAGCATTGTTGGATCATGGGAGGACTGTCGTAACGTGGGATGCCAAGGGTCAAAGAACTGGAAAGGGGTCGAAGCAAGGAGGAATTTCAGGTGTTTTATTGTGCTACCAGTGGTTAAAGTGGGACAAACCAAACAAAACACTGTTGCTAAATAAGAAAAAGAAAAATTTGCTCAGCAGCAAAAACCTCTCTACTAGACTGGATCAGCTAAAGCTTGCTACAGGGTTGGCAGAGGTGGATCCAGCAACAAAATGAGGAAAGAGTCTATAAGCTCTAAGCAGAGCTAAAAGTCACAAAGTTCGATCCATGTATAAGGTCACCTCACACTTTTCAAGGGAGTCAAAACCAGTCTGTTGTCTCCCCCTCTCTCCTTCCAGACTGAATGAACTTGAGCTCTTTTATTGGAGAGCTCAAAATGGGTTGAACCATCAGCAGGTAAGTATGTTAACCTTTTACACCCAAGAAAAGAACGTCCATCCTTAAACAAAAATGAAACTCAAATTTATACAATATCTTTTGCATCAACATTGGCAAACAACCATTCACAATCATTTAAACTAGATTATATTAATGTCTCTTTCACAAAGAATTTTAAGAACTCCCCCCGTTGGAACAGGAAAATAGAAGGTTCTGGTCATGGGACCTTGAGTCACTTGATAACCTCATTTAAATCAGCTTGTACCACTTAACATGAATTAGTATTTTAAAAATTGTGATGAGCAGTCCCTGCTCCATCACAAGGACGCTGGAACTTTCCGAGCAGCAAGCTGTAAAGATTGAACAACACGCTGCAAACACAGTAAATGCTATAAATCAACATTCTACACAAGTGACCACTAGGAGGTGCTGTGGGTTTTTATAGGGTGGTTTTCTTTTTATTTGATTGGGTGGAGTTTTTGATCATTTATGAGGCATGCCATCAGTCCGCTTGAGTTAGAACCACCGTAACCTGTGAACTGAACTGAACTGATCACAAGGCCAGGTTCACGTTTAATGAAGTACCCTTCAGTCAAGCGGAGCGAGGTCTGTTTATTTGTTGAGTTGTTTGTAAATGTGCTTATGTTGGGACTTTTGTGGTCGTATCATTTGTGGATTGTTTGTTGTATGTGTAAGTTGTATTTATTTGGTGTTTTTCAGTTTAGTTTCACTGTTTGTAGAAGCACGGCGGATGGGAAAGGATGAAAACGTGCGATGCACAACAAAAAAAAAGAGCACTCGTTGGAAACATTCTGTGTTCCATTTTGATTTGGGAAACTGAAGGGCAGCTACAGCTTATGTGTTAGTTCTAAACTGTAACTATGATTCACAACAACCTCAGGCTCAAATTCGGATAAATGAAACCAAACTCGTGGCACTGATAGATTCAGGAGCTGCTGTAAACATTATCAGTGAAGCGTTCTTTGCTGAGCTCAGACCCAAACCACAACTAAAACCATCTAAAATCAAAATCTTTGCATATGGCTCTGACACGGCACTGCCTATCCCTGGTGCATTTGAATGTGATGTTCATGCATCGGGGCGATCTACTAATGCTAAATTCTACGTCTCGCAACCAAATGGTAACACACTAGTGAGCTACAAGACAGCGCAAGAGTTAGTGATAATAAACATCAATAATGCTGTCACAACCGCACATGTTAGTCACTCAGTAGCTGATGAACTGGTCGAAAAGTTTCCTGAATTGTTTAATGGAATCAGAAAATTAAAGATTTTCAGGTAAAACTGCACATCAACAAAGACATTCAGCCAACGTGTCAGCCCCACAGACGTGTGCCGTTCCACATACGACAAAAGGTAGAGGCAGAGCTACACATTTCTGGAAAATGGGTTTCTCCAATTGTAACTCCTCCGAAACCAAAAGACCCTGCTATTCAGCGTGAGCGCCACATAACACCAACGATTGACGACATCATACAGGAACTAAATGGTGCAAAATTCTTCTCAAAACTCGATCTCAGGGCAGGCTATCACCAGCTTGAGCTGCACCCTGGCACTCGATATATAACTACAGTTACAACACATTTGGGACTGAAGAGATACAAAAGGCTAAATTTCGGAATATCTTCTGCTGCAGAGGTGTTTATAAATGCGATAACACAGACGTTGCAAAGCACAAAAGGAGTGAGGAATCTTAAGTGATGACATCATAGTGTACGGTGTGTCACAAAGAGCTCTTCGCACTGTTTTCCAAAGGCTAAAAGACTGTGGTCTTACATTAAACCGCGCAAAATGTGAGTTCAACAAACACAGGCTTGAGTTCTATGGGTTTGTGTTTTCAGATAGTGGCTGACCCCAAAAAGGTGAAAGGCATCTTAGAGGCCAGTGAACCTAAAGATTCAGGTGAGATCAGGAGTTTTCTGGGTATGGTGAATTACTGTTCGCGCTTCATTCAAGGCTTCTTCGCAATTAGCGCACCGCTACGAGACCTAACAAAAAAGGGGACTGAATGTGCATGAGAAGATATACACACCCAAGCGCTTCAACAGCTCAAAGATGCTTTAGCCAAAGCCACCACAATGTCATACTTTGACCCCTCAAAAGACACAGAACTTGTTGTCGATGCGAGTCCAGTTGGTCTGGGAGTGATCTTATCGCAAAAGAAAAATGGAGAAAAATGCATAATTGTTTATGCCAGCCGTGCGCTTAGCGATGTTGAGAGGAGGTCTTCTCAGACAGAGCGTCAAGCTTTAGCCATAGTATGGAGTTGTGAGCACTTCCATCTATATCTCTATGGCATTTCATTTACCCAAGTTACTGACCACAAACCGTTAGAACTGATCTGGAACAATCCAAGATCTAAACCACCCGCTAGGATTGAAAGATGGGGACTTAGATTACAACCTCATCAGTTCAAAGTGGAGTAGAGGAAGGGTGTTGACAATCCTGCCGATTTCATGTTGAGGCGTCCAGTAAACCTAGGGATGGAACAGAACACAAGAGCATCCAAAGTTGCAGAAGAATATGTCAACTTCCTGTCATTTCAAGCAACACCAAAAGCAATGACCCTGGAAGAGATACAAGCCAAAACAAAGAAAGATGGTGTTCTTCAGAAAGTATGTCAAGAACAATTCATGGTGTGTAGTGAAAACTGACTCAACAACTTCAGATGTTCTGAAACCGCATCGAAACATTTCTGAACTTACTGTTCTACCGGATAATGACCTCATACTCCGAGGCTCGAGAATCGTTGTTCCGTCAGCACGACAGCAGAGTGTTACAACTTGCTCATGAAAGCCATCAAGGGGTCGCAAAAACCAAAAGTACATTGTGGGAAAAGGTCTGGTTTCCCTACATTCACCAAAGGGTTCATGCCGTGATTGAATGTTGTGTCATTTGTCAAGAGAATAATCCCACTGCACACACAGAACCACTTCAAATGTCAGAGTTACCCAAAGCACCATGGTGTAACCTCAGCGCAGATTTTTATGGTCCATTACCAACGCGAGAATATCTAATGGTCATCATAGACGATTACACTCGATAACCTGTCGTCAAAATTCTTCATAGTACATCCACGTCAACCGTGATTCCTGCTCTTGATGATGTTTTCTCCATGTTCGGAATTCCCAAAGTCCTGAAAACAGACAATGGGCCTCCAGTCAATAGCAACGTGTTCAAACAATTTGCTGAATATATGGGATTCCAACTCAGAAAAATAACCCACTATGGCCTCAAGCAAACGACTCCGCTGAAAGATTCATGCGTACTGTAGGAAACTCAGAATCGAAGAGCAGGAGATTTCGGGGTAACAGAACAAGTTTAATGCTCAGAGCTGCAGTCATCCAAAATCCTTCAACACAGCACAACTAAAACATTCTTTCTTTGTATCTTATACACTGGAAACCTTTGGGGGCTGCCCACAAAAGGGGTGGTCAGTTCAAAGCATGATCAGATAACAGAAGTTTGTAAATCAAATAGCACCCACCTAAATTCCACCAGCCCCCAACATACATTAGCTGGAATTATGTAAAAAGAGTTTGTCGATCTTAATAAGCAATTCTCTGTAAATCACAATCATTAAGTGATGAATCTTAAATACCAAATACAAAGTTAAACACAGAACTTTTGGCTGTTGTTAAATAGTTATGTAGGAAAAGCATAGCTTACAATGGATGTTACATTTGTAATCCTACAGTCCCATTAGATCCTTTTCAGGATCAGGTGGTGACCTTGCAAGTCCTGCCACGGGAGCAGTTAAAGCCAGCCCAGGGTTCCCTCTATTTCGGGTCTACATGAACTGAACCCGGAAGTTCTGTAACTCCCAGTAGCTCTTCATATGTTCGAGGGTTTTTGTCTTCAGGCCTGACCTCTACAGAATTCAGAGTTCCCCTCTTTTAGGTGCCCCCTTTCTGCGTATTTCATACATCTCCCTGGATCAGGTGGTTCGTATGATCCTTGCTCCTTTCCCTGCCTTACCTTAAACAGAGAAATCTGAAACAAAGTAACTGCTGTTGACTATTTTCATTTACAGGAGTGATCCCTTTTGCATCTCTTAAAGATATTTCATTTAATCTAGAGCATGTTTTACAGAAAACATACATTTTAGTTCTAGGAGTCTAGTGGACATCACATGGACTCCAGATGTGGGTGGGGCTTATTATTAAGCTACCTTCAGCAACTCAGTCTAATTGGTCAATGGTTTACTATCCATTTACTGGGCTTGTTAAAAGTAAATGTTAGCCACTCTTGTACACAATAGAGTCTGATTGTAGGTAGAACAGATGTTTAGTCGCTGTACACCCTGGAACAGAGCATCAGATTCTTGTCCTTGTTTTCAGCTTATGAAACTAATTTTTAAATAAGGAATATTAACCTAGAAAGTACCACAGTGAGAAACATCATCAAGAAGCTGAAAGAGACCAACACAGTGGAGAACAAGACGAAGCAGATGCAGGAAGAGAAAGATTTTCTAAAACTTTGGAATGTTTCTAAGGCTCAAGATAAACGAGTGAAGGACTGGAATTGATGCCTCAACAGTCACTAGAGCCCTGCACAGGAATACACTGAAAACTCACTGCCGCTTCTGAACAAGAGAAACCCCCAAGAGAGAAAGAAATTTGCTAAAGACAAGATCAGAAGAAAAAAAACTAGAGAAAAAAAGGTTTTAGAGAAAAAAAGGTTGAAGCTTTCAACCCCAAAAACAGCGTTCCCACAGTGAAACATGGTGGTGGGGGTATAATGCTGTGAGGGTGCTGAGATTCTTGTCAAGGTTGAAATAAACATGAAATAAATGAAGCGTTTAATAATATTTTGAAAGGCAACTTTCAAGGGACAAGGACCCAAAGCAAACCTCTTCTGGTGAAGAAATATCTCTAAATGAGCAAAGTGTACTTCACAAAGTCCAGATTTAAATCCAATAGAAAGTTGTGGGGCACACTTAAGTTTAGAGTTGTTCCAGAAGACCAACAAATACACAGTTTTGCTCAGAAAGAATGGGCTGTTGTTCCTCAGGAGACACTGAGACGTGTTGAGAACTACTGGAGCGACTGAAAGCTGTTATCAAGGGGATTCTCCATGTACTATTAACATCAGAGATCATCATTTTGACCAGTAGAGGCTTTTATTGTAATCTTTGCAACATGCAAACTCCTCCTAGGAAAGTCACCGGCGAGACTCGAACCTGTAACCTTGTAACTGAAAAGCCACCGTGCCATAGAACTATTTATAAAATCACAAAAGAGCTATTACACAAAGGGAATAATAATAAAAATATGTTTATTTTGAGGTGACAACATTAATAAGGGTTTCTATTGTGACGAGCAACTAATTGAGGTCGCGGCTAAACTAGCTAACTGTGCAGCTATGCTGAGCGCCTAAGCCGGTGGAGATCCCTGTGTCCCATAGACCACACGACCCCAGGGAATCCCAGAGTTCTTAGAAGAACTGTTTTGATAGCGCTTAAAAGTGCTGTTGAGAAATTGCTCGGAGAGACTGACTCTGCGGTAAATAATGCTGTTTATTATACACCTATCGTAAATTCTACAATAACCCAGCGGCCACCTGCAGCCGCACCCATTACTCTATGTGTATCATGGACGGTTAGTGAACCAGATCACACATTTACATACACAAACACATAACCTGCAATCACATACATGTTCAAATAATAAAGACATTAAACATAAACACATAACATCGGAGCATTTGCTTTATAACTAATTTATAAGTGCTTCCCATGATGCTCCGCGGCGACGACGCAATGCAGGGTCATCACAATATAAATAAATACTGAATGTGTAATCGATGCGTTTTGGGGATAAATTATCACAATTTTAATTTCCTCAAAGAAAAAACGTTTTTGATCTTCACTTCTTCCTTTGTTTGTGACATCACTTCCTGTAATGAAGCCTTAAATCAATCTTAACACCTTTTTACCCAAGAATCACGTTTGCTTTAGACCAGTTTGAGGACAGACATGAATCGTAGAAAATGGGACTGGGGTAAAGTCACAAAACAATAGCTTTTGAACAAAATACATTAAAATATTATAATCTACATTATTAACAATCACCAGCATTTCACAATAATTAACAGTAATTAATGTTTCCCTGT
>SRMA01027337.1:453022-467793 GCA_007224835.1 Danionella cerebrum
CACTAAAATGTACGAAACCTTAATTATTACTTTATTGTCCTGCGTAAATTCACTCTCATTAGTCCAAACTCGTAATGAACTAAATCTTAAATAATAATAATTGCATGACTTTCTCTGTTAAGGGTTTTTATTCATGTTGTATACCCCCTCTTTTTATTTATTTATTTTGTTAAATGACTCTGTATCTCACAACTGTGTTCCATTTCCATACACTCCGTCACCATCAACTATCAGCTAAAAACTTTTAGATGTGTCTCAGTTAAATTATTGCTAACCCCGATGAGCAGAAGTCTTACAAATTACATTGATTCATTTATTGATTACACTTATTATTGATTGATCCTATTTCAATTAATTATATTCCATATATTTTATTCTTTTATTTTAAGAAAATAGTTTTTGCAGTGGATATGTGACAGAGCTTTCCACTAATCAACATCATTTATTACTGCTCTCTTCACTACAGTTCATTTAAGATTATTTTAAATCCAAATTACTAAATAAAATGATCTTAATACTAAAGATTTAGAATGGATTGCTTCAAAGTTTTTTTTCTATAAGAACTCAACACATTTTCTAAGACCCCAGGGAATAACTTTGCTAAACTAAATAGCTTCTTTTCATGTTGTTCGAGGTGTTTCCACACAGATGATCTTTGAGTGAAACAGTTCTCTTTCCTCGTAGCGTTTGAAATTCTGTTTAACCCAAAAGACATTTCTTAACTGAGCTGTGCTGCTCAAGATTGGTTGCAAACTTTGTTAAAAGAGAAAAGTATTTTTAACAAGTTTACAGCAGTTATTATTTGTTATGTTACTGTAGTTTGTCATGTAAGTCGCAAGGCTTTTATTTTGAAGGTCTTGTAGAAACGGAAGTAATTCTTCTTTGCATTTTTTTTACGGAAAAAACTATTTCTCTTGTTCTAAAGAAAACTATTTTTAAAACAAACCCTTTAGGGATGGGCGATACCACATTTTTTTATTCAAAACGATACAGATAATACAAATAAAAATCTAAGATAAATAATATTCTATGGACGAACCACAACCAAATATTAAAATTTAACAAATTTATTGAACTTCATTAAAGTAAATCAGCGGAATGAGAGCAGTAAACAATGTTTAATATGATCTAAACAGTATTTTTAATATAACTGACATCTTAAATGTGCACTGTATTAAAAAAATTTGTATGTTAAAAATTGAAGTGTATGAGAAAAATTAAAGCCATGAAAATATAATTATCATATAATATACGACATATTTATTAAATAAATCTTAATATTACATGGGAGTAAACTTTAGAAGCAAGATTGGATGGATGAGTCCATTCAGCTGCGCCAGGGGGGTGTTTAGCAACACAAATGAAGGTAGCGATAGAACATTATAGAACACTTTCTCCTGGTTTTATGTTTTGAATAATGTATTAATAAGTTTAACTTTAATCAACTTTAGTCATTAGATCGAGACCCAAAAAATGACGGGTGAGTATCGATATATCGATACCACAGTATCTATCCGCCCATCACTACTACCCAGAAAGCAATGACTTTTTACTCCAATGCAATGTTGCCGACATCACCAAGAAAAATAAAGGAGCAAGAGAGCTCGTCTTCCTGCCTCTCGAAAAGGAGTTTGGCTTGCTGTTGAGCTTATGCTTGTAACAATAGGAACTATTGTTTTAATAGTTGTTTCTCACGGACCTGTTAAGAGGTAGCTTCCGGAGAATTGAAGCATTGTGTACTGCTGGGTAACACACGTGCGTTAAAGATTAAAAGCACAGTTCAATAAAGTAATTTGTCTGTCATCTTTAAATGAAGGAAGCATAAGAAAACATGGTGGCAGCGAGGGCGAACTCCGACACTGTCTAAGCATCGGGACTTTGTGGAAAGTTGAGTTTAGACCACGGAGATTTACACCTGTATATTGACGACTGCATGATGGACGGATTGAAATCACCAGCACCGCTGTGTTTGGATGACTGAGATTTATCCAAGTACTGGAAATCGTGGAGAGACCAGTTCAATCATTTAACCATGTCGGATGAAGAGGAAAAGAAAAAAGTAAAATTGCTATTATCTAATCGGAGAGAGCGGACGAGAGCTGCTGGAGAGCGGAAACAGTGCAGCTGGATAATCTGCTGATTCTGTGGCAAAGAGCATGAAAAAGACAGACAAAAATGCCCAGCTTATGGAAAAAAATGCAAACAGAAAAAGGAATCATTTTGCAGTTAAATGTATAGCACATCCAAGAAAAATGCTTGCTAAATATGGGAAAGCAGTGCACGCTGTGACAGAAAAAGACTGTAGTGAATATGAAGATATTCTCACGGTTGGTACAATAAGTACGTCTGAAGAGGAAAATGAAAGGAAAAGCAGCTGTTTGCAGGAATGATGGTGGGGAATAAACTTGTAAAATTCCAGATTGACTGTGGTGCCAGCTGTAATTTCATTCCAATCAGTCTGCTGAACACTGATGTTAAAATGATGGACTCAAACACCATGCTAATGATGTACAACCACAGCCAGATAAAACCATTGGGAAATGTAAACTGAAAATAAGAAATCCAAGAAACCACAAATTATACAGGTTGGAATTCCAAGTAGTGGACAGTGATTGTTCAGTGCCTTTGATTGGGAAAAGAGCAAGTGAAGCAATGAAACTCGTCGAAGTGCAATATGAGAACATTTGGCTATAGACAGTATTGTCACCACAGAACACCCAACAGTCAGCCAGTGGTTATTATCCCAAATACAGAAACAGTTCAGTGAAGTTTTTACAGGAGATGGATGTTTTGAAGGGGAGTACAAAACTGAGATTGATGACTGAATACAACCAGTACAACTTCCAAAGAGAAGAGTCCCTGTAGCTTTGATGCAGCCATTAAAAGAGGAAATTCAAAATCTTCAGAGGAGAGGCATCATTGCACCAGTAGAAAGGAACACAGACTGGATCAGTAACATGGTGCTTGTTCAGAAGCCCAATGGTAGTTTACGAGTCTGTATAGATCCAGAACCTCTGAATAAAGCTCTAAAACGTAGTCATTTTCCCTTATCCACCATTGATGACATCCTTCCAGAACTGTCAAGAGCTAAAGTGTTCACTGTCTGTGATGTCAAGAGTGGATTCTGGCATGTGAAACTAGAGGAAGAATCCAGCTACCTCACCACTTTTGCGACTCCGTTTGGGAGGTATCGATGGTTGCGGATGCCGATGGGAATTAGTCTGGCTCCTGAAATTTTTCAGAGGAAACTCACACAAGCACTAGAGGGGTTGCCCGGTATATATATCATTGCAGATGACGTGCTCATCACGGGACATGGTGCAACACAAGAGAATGCTGAGAAAGAACATGATGAGAAATTAAAAGCATTTTTGGAGAGATGCAGAGAAAAAGGAATCAAATTGAATGCTGACAAGTTCAAATTAAAACAAAAGGAAGTGTCTTACATAGGACATCTGCTGACATCAGATGGACTAAAAATAGATCCGAACAAGGTTCGAGCTATAACACATATGCAGAGACCTACAGATGTCAAGGCAGTTCAAAGGCTGCTTGGGATGGTGAACTACCTCTCAAAGTTTTCTTCACACTTGTCAGACCAATGTGAAACTCTGAGACACCTGACACACAAAGGTTGTGAGTGGCAATGGACTGAGCAGCATGAAAACGCTTTCTGTAAAATAAAAGAAACAATGGCAAATGCACCAGTTTTAAAATACTATAACTCTGAGGAAGAGCTCACCATTCAATGTGATGCATCAGAGGGAGGTCTGGGTGCTGCACTTATGCAAAGAGGGAAACCAGTAGCATTCACAAGCAGAGCACTGACACGCACAGAGTGAGGATCTGCGCAAATTGAGAAGGAACTATTGGCCCTGTTGTTTGGAATGGGAAAATTTCACCATTATACATTTGGACAGAAAGTGATGGCACAAAGTGATCACAAACCTTTGGAAAATATTCTGCTCAAACCGCTACTGGCTGCACCAAAAAGATAACAACGAATGATGCTCAGATTGCAAAAATATGATGTGAATGTTGTGTATGTCCTAGGACGAGAGATGTGGTTGGCTGACACACTAAGCAGAGCCGTGGAAGCGGAAATAGAGACAATCAACATGGCACAACATGCACCAATCTCTACTGACAGATTGGATTGGATCAGATCTAAAACAAAGGAACATCTTACTTTGCAAACACTGATCAGAGTCATAATGCAGGGGTGGCCGAAAGAAAAATCTGATGCACCACCAGAAATTGCCTATTATTACTCTTTTCAGGAAGAACTGGGTTATCAGGATGATATTGTGTTTAGAGGCGAGCGAGTTGTCATTCCAAAGCAACTCTGGAAAGAGATAACTCAACTCATACACTCTTCACACTTAGGTGTGGAAGCATGCATCAGGAGAGCAAGAGAGTGTGTTTATTGGCAAGGAATGAATGAGCAGATCAAGGCATGTGTGCAGAAGTGTGACACCTGTCGCACAGTGGACTGTAAACCTGTCTCTTATACACATCTTTTGAAAAGATTGTGACGTCATATGTGATCGACGGAAGCAAGCACAGAGAGATTTTGGTAACAACGTGTACGTGTATGTGACACATGTGAGAGCTCCTGAATAAAGACGTGTTATTGTTCAAACGCATACTTCTAGCGTTGTCATGATCGCACAGTGACACGCTTACATCACATTGGCGACGAGGATACAGCGAACTTCCAGCAGTCTGTCACAAATTCAGCCGTCGAGACTCCGAACTTCATCACATCCGAATGAGTGAGCACGCCTCACACTACAAGTCAAACAGATGCATTCCATGATGAACACCGAACCTATTCAGCCAATCGACGCTGAGCTCGACCCCAGTTCTGTAGGAACTCGGTGGAACAAGTGAATTCAACGCTTCGAGAACTTTCTTGTGGCCATGAACATTACTGGTGATGCCAGACAGAAAGCGCTGTTACTCCACCTGGCAGGTGAACGTGTGCATGACATATACGATACAGTCGCAGCAGACGACAGCTTCACAGAAGCCAAAGCTAAACTGAAAGGCTATTTCTCCCCAAAAAGAACACTCAATACCTTGTCTATCAATTTAGAAAAGCCGTGCAAGAACAAGGAGAAAAATTAGACACGTACCAGACAAGGCTCAGAATGCTTGCAAGGGACTGTGAATTTGCAGACATTGATCAAGAAATCAAAGCGCAAATAAAACAAAGCTGCACTTCATCCAGACTGCGCAGAAAAGCACTACCTGAACCAGAATTAACCCTAGCAGCATTGTTGGATCATGGGAGGACGCTGGAACTTTCCGAGCAGCAGGCTGTAAAGATTGAACAGCACACTGCAAACACAGTAAATGCTATAAATCAACATTCTACACAACACGGAGATGGAAGAGAGACAACAGTCGTGTATTTAGCACAAAGTGTAGAAATTGTGGGGGTAAATTTTCATATCAGACAACATGTCCAGCTAAAGGTCAGGAATGGAGAGCATGTGGGAAACTCAATCACTGTGCAAAAGTTTGTCGCTCCAGCTGTTGGACTTTTGAGGGTCCAATGCGTGTTCAAAATGATTTTAGGAGAACGTGTGTTAATAAAAAGGTAGATTTAATAAGTATTATTACAAGAGGAGAACAATACGATGCACCGGAGAAATCTTCCCAGTCTGTTCCCAGGATGATTTCTGCCTCATGTCTGTTCGTCATCAGCTTTTAGTCTCATAGTTCAGTTTCACTCTCGGCCCCTCCCCTGATGCGTTTCCTTTGAAACAAAACAGTAATATTCTGGAAGAGTATCCTTATCTCTTCCTGTCTGGGAAGAAAAGGGGAGTCAAAGCAGTCCTCTTTCCCTTTTCCGAGGCCATGTGTAATAAAACCATTCATTCTCATTATAGTGAGATCTAACTTTACAAGCATAGGAAGTTAATTAAATTTCCCACACAGCGCAAAAAAGTTCTCTAATGGCACACAAGAGAAACGCAACGCTCCTTTCAATAACATGCAGCGTAACAAGCCACAGAGAGCTAAACAGGTTGCCACAGCGAGTGCTAGTCACACGGGTGATGACTCATCAGACAGCGACGACGCTTATGGAAGTGACCACTAGGAGGTGCTGTGGGTTTTTATAGGGTGTTTTTTTCTTTGTGTGTTTTTTTATTTGTATGGGTGGAGTTTTTGATCATTTATGAGGCATGCCATCAGTCCGCTTGAGTTAGAACCACTGTAACCTGTGAACTGAACTGAACTGATCACAAGGCCAGGTTCAAGTTTAATAAGTACCCTTCAGTCAAGCGGAGCGAGGTCTGTTTATTTGTTGAGTTGTTTGTAAATGTGCTTATGTTGGGACTTTTGTGGTCGTATCATTTGTGGATTGTTTGTTGTATGTGTAAGTTGTATTTATTTGGTGTTTTTCTGTTTAGTTTCACTGTTTGTAGGAGAACGGCGGATGGGAAAGGCTGAAAACGTGCGATTCACAACAAAAAAAAAGAGCACTCGTTGGAAACACTCTGTATTCTGTTTTGATTTGGGAAACTGAAGGGCAGCTACAGCTTATGTGTTAGTTCTAAACTGTAACTATGATTCACAACAACCTCAGGCTCAAATTCGGATAAATGAAACCAAACTTGTGGCACTGATAGATTCAGGAGCTGCTGTAAACATTATCAGTCAAGCGTTGCATTTGGTGCATTTGAATGTGATGTTCATGCATCGGGGCGATCTACTAATGCTAAATTCTACGTCTCGCAACCAAATGGTAACACACTAGTGAGCTACAAGACAGCGCAAGAGTTAGGGTTGATAAACATCAATAATGCTGTCACAACCGCACATGTTAGTCACTCAGTAGCTGATGAACTGGTCGAAAAGTTTCCTGAATTGTTTAATGGAATCAGAAAATTAAAGATTTTCAGGTAAAACTGCACATCAACAAAGACATTCAGCCAACGTGTCAGCCCCACAGACGTGTGCCGTTCCACATACGACAAAAGGTAGAGGCTGAGCTACACATGCTGGAAAATGACGACATAATTGAAACAGTGAATGGGTTTCTCCAATTGTAACTCCTCCGAAACCAAAAGACCCTGATATTCAGCGTGAGCGCCACATAACACCAACGATTGACGACATCATACAGGAACTAAATGGTGCAGAATTCTTCTCAAAACTCGATCTCAGGGCAGGCTATCACCAGCTTGAGCTGCACCCTGACAGTCGATATATAACTACAGTTACAACACATTTGGGACTGAAGAGATACAAAAGGCTAAATTTCAGAATATCTTCTGCTGCAGAGGTGTTTATAAATGCGATAACACAGACGTTGCAAGGCATAAAAGGAGTGAGGAATCTTAAGTGATGACATCATAGTGTATAGTGTGTCACAAAGAGCTCTTCGCACTGTTTTCCAAAGGCTAAAAGACTGTGTTCTCACATTAAACCGCGCAAAATGTGAGTTCAACAAACACAGGCTTGAGTTCTATAGGTTTGTGTTTTCAGATAGTGGCTGACCCCAAAAAGGTGAAAGCCATCTTAGAGGCCAGTGAACCTAAAGATTCAGGTGAGATCAGGAGTTTTCTGGGTATGGCAAATTACTGTTTACGCTTCATTCAAGGCTTCTCCAAAATAAGCGCACCGCTACGAGACCTAACGAAAAAGGGGACTAAATGTGCATGAGAAGATATACACACCCAAGCGTTTCAACAGCTCAAAGATGCTTTAGCCATAGCCACCACAATGTCCTACTTTGACCCCTCAAAAGACACGGAACTTGTTGTCTATGCGAGTCCAGTTGGTCTGGGAGTGATCTTATCGCAAAAGAAAAATGGAGAAAAATGCATAATTGTTTATGCCAGCCGTGCGCTTAGCGATGTTGAGAGGAGGTACTCTCAGACAAAGCGGTAAGCTTTAGCCATAGTATGGAGTTGTGAGCACTTCCATCTATATCTCTATGGCATTTCATTTACCCAAGTTACTGACCACAAACCGTTAGAACTGATCTGGAACAATCCAAGATCTAAACCACCCGCTAGGATTGAAAGATGGGGACTTAGATTACCTCATCAGTTCAAAGTGGAGTACAGGAAGGGTGTTGACAATCCTGCCGATTTCATGTCGAGGCGTCCAGTAAACCTAGGGATGGAACAGAACACAAGAGCATCTCAAGTTGCAGAAGAATATGTCAACTTCCTGTCATTTCAAGCAATACCCAAAGCAATGACCCTGGAAGAGATACAAGCCAAAACAAAGAAAGATGATGTTCTTCAGAAAGTATGTCAAGAACAATTCATGGTGTGTAGTGAAAACTGAT
Organism: Danionella cerebrum; assembly: GCA_007224835.1. Taxonomy (NCBI): domain Eukaryota; kingdom Metazoa; phylum Chordata; class Actinopteri; order Cypriniformes; family Danionidae; genus Danionella; species Danionella cerebrum. The sequence goes on from SRMA01027337.1 coordinate 461,334, forward strand.
TCAACAACTTCAGATGTTCTGAAACCGTATCGAAACATCATTTCTGAACTTACTGTTCTACCGGATAATGACCTCATACTCCGAGGCTCGAGAATCGTTGTTCCGTCAGCACGACAGCAGAGTGTTACAACTTGCTCATGAAAGCCATCAAGGGGTCGCAAAAACCAAAAGTCCATTGTGGGAAAAGGTCTGGTTTCCCTACATTCACCAAAGGGTTCATGCCGTGATTGAATGTTGTGTCATTTGTCAAGAGAATAATCCCACTGCACACACAGAACCACTTCAACTGTCAGAATTACCCAAAGCACCATGGTGTAACCTCAGCGCAGATTTTTATGGTCCATTACCGACGTGAGAATATCTAATGGTCATCATAGACGATTACACTCGATAACCTGTCGTCAAAATTCTTCATAGTACATCCACGTCAACCGTGATTCCTGCTCTTGATGATGTTTTCTCCATGTTCGGAATTCCCAAAGTCCTGAAAACAGACAATGGGCCTCCATTCAATAGCAACGTGTTCAAACAATTTGCTGAATATATGGGATTCCAACACAGAAAAATAACCCACTATAGCCTCAAGCAAACGACTCCACTGAAAGATTCATGCGTACTGTAGGAAACTCAGAATCGAAGAGCAGGAGATTTTGGGGTAACAGAACAAGTTTAATGCTCAGAGCTGCAGTCATCCAAAATCCTTCAACACAGCAAACTAAAACATTCTTTCTTTGTATCTTATACACAGGAAACCTTTGGGGGCTGCCCACAAAAGGGGTGGTCAGTTCAAAGCATGATGAGATAACAGAAGTTTCTAAATCAAATAGCACCTACCTAAATTCCACCAGCCCCCAACAAGGACAACATACATTGGCTGGTATTATGTAAAAAGAGTTTGTCGATCTTAATAAGCAATTCTCTGTAAATCACAATCATTAAGTGATGAATCTTAAATACCAAATACAAAGTTAAACACAGAACTTTTGGCTGTTGTTACATAGTTATGTAGGAAAAGCATAGCTTACAAGGGATGTTAAATTTGTAATCCTACAGTCCCCTTAGTTCCTTTTCAGGATCAGGTGGTGACCTTGCAAGTCCTGCCACAGGAGGAGTTAAAGCCATCCCAGGGTTCCCTTTATTTCGGGTCTACATGAACTGAACCCGGAAGTTCTGTAACTCCCAGTAGCTCTTCATATGTTCGAGGGTTTTTGCCTTCAGGCCTGACCTCTACAGAACTCAGAGTTCCCCTCTTTTAGGGGCCACCTTTCTGCGTATTTCATACATCTCCCTGGGTCAGGTGGTTCGTATGATCCTTGCTCCTTTCCCTGCCTTACCTTAAACAGAGAAATCTGAAACAAAGTAACTGCTGTTGACTATTTTCATTTACAGGAGTGATCCCTTTTACATCTTTTAAAGATATTTAATTTAATCTAGAGCATGTTTTACAGAAATGTAGATTAAAATGATACTTTTCCAGGTGTTTGAACAGAAATGGGGCTAAAGTCGTTTATATTACTTTAAATGTCTGATATATTTATAATGCTATATGTAAGAGAGAAGCATATTTCACAACTCTAAAGTGTTCTAGGAGTCTAGTGGACATCACATGGACTCCAGAAGTGGGTGGGGCTTATTATTAAGCTACCTTCATCAACTCTGTCTAATTGGTCAATGGTTTCTATCCATTTACTGGGCTTGTTAAAAGTAAATGTTAGCCACTCTTGTACACAATAGAGTCTGATTGTAGGTAGAACAGATGTTTAGAAGCTGTACACCCTGGAACAGAGCATCAGATTCTTGTCCTTATTTTCAGCTTATGAAACTGATTTTTAAATAAGAAATATTAACTTAGAAATAACTGCAGTGAGAAGCATCATCAAGAAGCTGAAAGAGACCAACACAGTGGAGAACAAGACGAAGCAGATGCAGGAAGAGAAAGATTTTCTAAAACTTTGGAATGTTTCTAAGGCTCAAGATAAACGAGTGAAGGACTGGAATTGATGCCTCAACAGTCACTAGAGCCCAGCACATGAATACACTGAAAACTCACTGCCGCTTCTGAAGAAGAGAAACCCCCAAGAAAGAAAGAAATTTGCTAAAGACAACTTGTGGAAATGTGTCCTTTGATCAGAAGAAAAAAAAACATGATTTTAGAGAAAAAAAGGTTGAAGCTTTCAACCCCAAAAACAGCGTTCCCATGGTGGTGGGAGGTATAATGCTGTGGGGGTGCTGAGATTCTTGTCAAGGTTGAAATAAACATGAAATAAATGAAGCGTTTAATAATATTTTGAAAGGCAACCTTTCAAAGGAAAACGACCCAAAGCAAACCTCTCTTCTGGTGAAGAAATATCTAAATGAACAAAGTGTACTTCACAAAGTCCAGACTTAAATCCAATAGAAAATTGTGGGGTTCTAAAAAGTTTAGAGTTGTTCCAGAAGACCCACAAATACACAGTTTTGCTCAGAAAGAATGGGCTGTTGTTCCTCAGGAGACACTGAGGTGTTGAGAACTACAGCAGCGACTGAAAGCTGTCATCAAGGGGATTCTCCATGTACTATTAACATCAGAGATCATCATTTTGACCAGTAGAGGCTTTTATTGTAATCTTTGCGAAACATTTATTTCTATTTTTATTACAAACACTTCAATATTGAGAATAAACTATATTTCATTTATTCGTTCATTTCTTTACCGCTTGTTCCATTTCAGGGGGTACAGCCTGGTCAGGACGCATCCATCACAGGAACACACACAAGCACAGCGAGAACATGCAAACTCCTCCCAGGAAAGTCACCGGCGAGACTCGAACCTGTAACCTTGTAACTGAAATGCCACCGTGACATAAAACTATTTATAAAATCACAAAAGAGCTATTTCACAAAGGGAATAATAATAAAAATATGTATATTTTGAGGTGACAACATCAATAAGGGTTTCTATTGTGACGAGCAGCTAATTGAGGTCGCGGCTAAACTAAATAACTGTGCAGCTATGCTAACCCCTGTGTTCCATACGCCGCACGACCCCAGGGAATCCCAGAGTTCTTAGAAAATCTGTTTTGATAGCGCTTAAAAGTGCTGTTGAGAAATTGCTCGGAGAGACTGACTCTGCGGTAAATAATGCTGTTTATTATACAACTATCGTAAATTCAACAATAACCCAGCGGCCACCTGCAGCCGCACCCATTACTCTATGTGTATCATGGACGGTTAGTGAACCAGATCACACTTTTACATACACAAACACATAACCTGCAATCACATACATGTTCAAATAATAAAGACATTAAACATAAACGCATAACATCGGAGCATTTGCTTTATAACTAATTTATAAGCGCTTCCCATGATGCTCCGCAGCGACGACGCAACGCAGGGTCATCACACTATAAATAAATATTGAACGTGTAATCGATGCGTTTTGGGGATAAATTATCACAATTTGAATTTCCTCAGAGAAAAAACGTTTTTGATCTTCTTCCTTTGTTTGTTACATCACTTCCTGTAATGTAGCCTTAAATCAATCTTAACACCTTTTTACCCAAGAATCACGTTTGCTTTAGACCAGTTTGAGGACGAACATGAATCGTAGAAAATGGGACTGGGGTAAAGTCAAAAAACAATAGTTTTTGAACAAAATACATTAAAATATTATAATCTACATTATTAACAATCACCAGCATTTCACAATAATTAACAGTAATTAATGTTTCCCTGTAATACCCCAATGAATACCTGAAAAACTACAGAATCCTTGGATTTTACAGCATTTAACTGTTATTTTACAGTAAAGTAAATCTTGTAATAATCTAAAGCCTGCTGTTACATCACAACAAGGCCTGTAAGATCACAGCAACACAGTGAAAAAAGTATATTCACAGTATATTACTGTAATCCTTTCTGTCAAAGTAATGCAACATGTATCCAAATATTTACTGTAAATTCACAATGAAATCAACGATCTCTTCACACAAATGTTTTATATTAACATTATAAAGTGTTAATGGATTAATGCAATAACAGGTAATTAACATATTAACATACCCAGCTCTATTTGCTCCTAACGGCTCGATCTGATCTCACCATCATTGATCAGGTTTCAGTGTCAGATTCTCGATGATTATCGTTCTGTTCTCGATCAGTTCCAGGAGAACTTTTCAGACTTTAAGGCATTCCCAACGATTCCAAACAGCCGTTCATCAGGAGAATGGAGGAGTGAAAGCTCAGGAACAGAATAAAAGTGATTCCACTGAGTTCAAGGAGCAACGGGAGCAGCTTCTTTATGAATAAATCCTCGAGGAGGAAACAGCTGCAGACTCCAGAAGTTCAGAATTCAGTATCTGTAAATAAAACAGAGAGATGTGAGAGACGTCACTGCAGCCGCTGCTCGAGAACCGTTTTATTTACCACACAGAGATTATAATATTCAACCTGTGCTACAATGAACTGATCGCAAGATAAAAATGAAGTAAAACTAAAGTAATAAATGTACAGATGAAACTCATCTGTATCTTCACGAGATAAAGAACCTCATCACAGCCACAAGAATCAAAGAGACGGAGAGAAGAGAAGAGAGCAGAACTTTCTCACTGGAGACTTCTTTCTGACCATGAACCTCTTCTGAGGATTTTGTTCCAGTCTTTGTGTCTTTAGCCTCAGCAAACCGACAAAATATCTGGATTTAACTCTTAAACCGGAACTAAGATTAACTTTAGAAAAACTCACCTCAGTTTCTCCAGTTTATAACGAGGATCAGCCTTTAGTTCAGAGAGCAGCTTCACTCCTGAATCACTGAGATCATTATTTTCAGACAGATCCAGTTCTCTCAGGTGTGAGGGGTTCGATCTCAGAGCTGAAGCCAGAGCTGCACAACCTTCATCTGAGACACGACAAGATCTCAACCTGTAGAGAAGAAGCAGCTCTTCAGTCTCTCAGTTCAGGATCAGAGATTTAATCCAGGGTCAGAATAAAATGTTTCTTACAGCAGCAGAAGATTCTTGTTGTTTGGTATAAATTTAGTACATGATGAATAATAATAATATGTATTTAGGGCGTGATTTAGTAATAATTGATATCATATTTATTAAATATTTAGTTAGATGTTAATGTAGGCATTAGATCATGATGTATTTGATGTGTTTTATACCGTTATATAATTATTGTTGGTATTTAACAAGGTTCTAATCCGCCTGGAATAAAGTTTACTGGTGTGAGGGACAAAGGTTCACACTTGCTCCCCCTGGAGTTCATCTGCGGTAGCTCTCAGATGTTTAACTTCTGAGGAATCATTATTCCATTACCAGTGTGGCCTCAGCATTAACCTTTGAGTTTCATTAGTTTCTGGCAGAATATATTAATCTTTGATCTTATACCGTATTTTTCGGCTCATAAGACGCACTTTTTCTTCCCCAAAACTGAGGGGGAAAAGTTGGTGCGTCTTATCGACCGAATGCAGAGCGCCGCGAAGTCCGGTCACGGCCGAATGAGAGGCGTAAGAGCTACGGTAGCCGCAGTGGTGCTTCCGCATCCGTACTCACGAGCGAAACTGTTACCGTTTCTCACACATTGAACGTAAAAGAGCCCCAGAGCTAGGCCGAAGCCGCGGCCATATTTGTACACCCAGCGCTGCGCGCTGACGTCTTCGCCTATCTCTGCCATAGCGCAGTCGTAACGAAAACGAGAAAAAAAACTACATTTCCCACAATGCCTTGGCTACGGTAGCCGTAGCGGTGCTTTCGCATCCGTACTCACGAGCGGAACTGCTGCCGTGAGCTCTCTTCTTTAATAAACTCAAACTCAAATCATCTCTCAACGGTACATCTCACACATGTACATACGAGATAACAAACGTAAGTAACGTGTTCTGCAATTGGGTAGTGTTCCTAACCAGGTAAGAGCGCATAAGGATCATATCTTAACACCATGCAACCGAATTGTCACTTGAATAAGCTATAAATAATGAGTTATTTAACATTAAGGAGTAGTTACATTTATTTTATATTAAAATAATTATTATTTAATTATTAAATAATTATTATTTTACATCTGGGGGTGCCCAGATTCTTTTAAAGGGGGGCACGACTAAAAAAGTTTGAGAACCACTGTATTATTAGTAATGTAGTGACAATCTTACTAGCTATTATTAATAATTTGGGGGCAATGTTACTGGCTATTACGGTATTACTAATGTGGGGGCAATGTTGCACTGGAACAGTTATAACCAAACTAATTTACTTTTACTACCAGTTTAATTATACATCTGATTTTTGGGAAAGGGTAAGCATATAAACATGTTTATTCAAAAAAAAAACAACAACAAACAAACATCCCATTTTTTCTTTTGATCCCATGAAAAAGTATTGTGATGTAACCTGACAATATATTCATTACGCACTCAGTTAACAAAAGCAAAACAACTTAGCTTTGTTGCACGAATCTGTCCATATGCTTGGAGACGTAT
>SRMA01027337.1:467843-483483 GCA_007224835.1 Danionella cerebrum
AAGTCATCAGCACCGGAGGCGGTCGTTGTTAACCCGGGCCTCGACCGATCCGGTATGGAAATCGATTTGGTGACTCGCATATTTGGTTTTTGGCATGTTTTACGCTGGATGCCCTTCCTGACGCAACCCTCTCTATTTATCCGGGCTTGGGACCGGCACAGAAGTCACTGGCTTGCAACCCCTGTGGCTAGATTCATTAAGAATAAGATGAACGGCTAAAATTGGACAAAGAATCACGTTTACTTTAGACCAGCTTGAGGATGAACATGAGCTCCAGCGTTCTTCTGTGGAGAGAGGAGAACCTTACAGAAGGACAACCATCTGTGCAGCAATCCACCAATCAGGCGGAAGCCACTCCTTAGTAAAGGGCACATTGCAGCCCACCTGGAATTTGCCAAAAGGCATCTAAAGGACTCAAGACCACAAGAAAAAAAATTCTCTGGTCTGATGAGACTAAAATTGAACTCTGTGGAATAAATGCCAGGCGTTACGTTTGGAGAAAACCAGACACCGCTCATCACCAGGCTAATACCATCCCTACAGTGAAGCATGGTGGTGGCAGCATTATGCTGTGGGTTTTCAGCAGCAGGAACTGGAAGACTAGTCAGAATAGAGGGAAAGATGAATGCAGCAATGTACAGAAACATCCTGAATGAAAACCTGCTTCAGAGTGCTCTTGACCTCAGACTGAGGCGACGGTTCATCTTCCAGCAGGACAATAACCCAAAGCACACCGCCGAAATATCAATGGAGTGGCTTCACAACAGCTCTGTGAATGTCCTTGAGTGGCCCAGCCAGAGCCCAGACCTAAATCCGATTGAACATCTCTGGAGAGATCTGAAAATGGCCGTACACCGTCGCTTCCCATCCAACCTGATGGAGCTTGAGAGGTACTGCAAAGAGGAATGGGCAAAAATCCCCAAAGACAGGTGTGCCAAGCTTGTGGCATCATATTCAAAAAGACTTGGGGCTGTAATCGCTGCCAAAGGTGCAAAAAACAAAGTATTGAGCAAAGGCTGTGATTACTTATGTACATGTGATTTTACAGGTTCTGTTTTTTTTTTTTTTTTTAAATTTGCAACAATTTCCCCAAAAATATTTTTTCACATTGTCACTATGGGGTATTGTGTGTAGAATTTTATGGAAATAATTAATTTAATCCATTTTGGAATAAGATTGTAAGGTAAAAAAATGTGAAAAAAGTGAAACTGTACCCCAATGAATACCTGTAAAAACTACAGAATCCTTGGATTTTATAACTTTTATTTTACAGTAAAGTAAATCTTGTAATAATCTAAAGGCTGCTGTTACATCACAACAAGGCCTGTAAGATCACAGCAACACAGTGAAAAAATGAAATACTGTATTAAATATACCTGGGAAGTCACATGACATAACCGAACTGTTTTAAACTGAAGGCGCCGTCGTGTTCCTCTTCTCTTCCCGGGCTGAATGGAGAAGGTGAGCAGCATGTTTACAGCACTTACACCCATCCCACAAACATCGTCCTGATGTGATGTTCGGTCAGAATCTGACGGATATGCAACTGTACACAAATAAATGTCCGGATTGCGTGAAAATATGTTAATTTCTTGTCAATTTGAATCTTTTTTGAGTACGATGAATAAAAGTTAATAAATTCACGTCATCTACATTTTTCATTTTGATTAAAACATCACGAGGCACTAAAACTAACCATTGTTTTATTTTTAAAAAGATAAGTAATCTGTTGTAAAAATACACTAATGTTATAATTTAAGAAGGAACTTTTCCATCTTCTTGTTTGTAACGGGGCTGTGCAAAGAATTATGGGAAACCTTTACATGATTTAATCAAGAATTACGAGGTTTGTGGAAAGTGTTTAAAATGTTTTTATGCTGTTGTTAACTTTGTGTAATTTATTTATTTTGGTAAAAATTATCACCCTTTTTGAAAAGTACGTTATCTGAAGTCATTCCTCGTGTTACGAGCTGTTTATTATTTTGTTCAATACTTTTCTTTCAGAGTTGTATTCACGCGTGTGAGGCTTCGCTTTGTGTGACGCTGAACTCACTTAATGCTTTGAATTTTATATTTGAAGCTCGTTCAGAAAAGTGATAGTGCGTCTACTTTCCCTCACATGGGAAACAGAGAGATTCGCAGATGACATCACAGATCCAGAAACAGCTGTTCAACTATTCTACATTACTTTCACAATATCCACTGTAAAAGTACAGGGCCTTGTTGTAATGATAGACAGCAAGGTTGTAATTCCCCAGTAATTTACTGTAATATGACGGTAATTGCTTTGTCACTGAAGCTGTGAAGTTACAGGATACAGTTGTGATTGTGAACATCTGTGGGATGTAAAAGTACGGCAAACTGCTGTGAGAATATTCACAGTATATTTCTGTAATCCTTACTGTCAAATTAATGCAAAATTTATCCAAATATTTACTGTAAATTCACAATGAAATCAACTATCTCTTCACACAAATGTTTTATATTAACATTATAAAGTGTTAATGGATTAATGCAATAACAGGTAATTAACATATTAACATTCCCAGCTCTATTTGCTCCTAACGGCTCGATCTGATCTCACCATCATTGATCAAGTTTCAGTCTCAGATTCTCGATGATTATCGTTCTGTTCTCGATCAGTTCCAGGAGAACTTTTCAGACTTTAAGGCATTCCCAACGATTCCAAACAGCCGTTCATCAGGAGAATGGAGGAGCGAAAGCTCAGGAACAGAATAAAAGCGATTCCACTGAGTTCAAGGAGCAACGGGAGCAGCTTCTTTATGAATAAATCCTCGAGGAGGAAACAGCTGCAGACTCCAGAAGTTCAGAATTCAAAAGCTGTAAATAAAACAGAGAGATGTGAGAGACGTCACTGCAGCCGCTGCTCGAGAACCGTTTTATTTACCACACAGAGATTATAATATTCAACCTGTGCTACAATGAACTGATCGCAAGATAAAAATGAAGTAAAACTAAAGTAATAAACTCTGTCTGCAGACATTAAATCTATTGATTGTTTAACGCTCTCATGGATTCCAGATGGAGATGTTTAATGTGAGGTTCTAAGTTCTTCTCTCTGTGATGCTCTTCTCTCTCGACTCTGAGGACAATGGAAACTCTCTGACTGAAGATGTTCAGGAGGCTTCTCTGAGAAAGAGCTGAAGGTTTTCAGGAAATGTGAGAAGACCCTCGGAACCCCCTGAGCCTTACCAGGAGAAGGTAAAGAAAATAGATGAATAGACTTCTAATATCACTCCATCACTGAGGAACTGTCTCTCTGTATCTGATGAAACTCATCTGTATCTTCACGAGATAAAGAACCTCATCACAGCCACAAGAATCAAAGAGACGGAGAGAAGAGAAGAGAGCAGAACTTTCTCACTGGAGACTTCTTTCTGACCATGAACCTCTTCTGAGGATTTTTGTTCCAGTCTTTGTGTCTTTAGCCTCAGCAAACCAACAAAATATCTGGATTTAACTCTTAAACCGGAACTAAGATTAACTTTAGAAAAACTCACCTCAGTGTCTCCAGTTTATAACGAGGATCAGCCTTTAGTTCAGAGAGCAGCTTCACTCCTGAATCTCTGAGATCATTATTCCATGACAGATGCAGTTCTCTCAGGTGTGAGGGGTTCGATCTCAGAGCTGAAGCCAGAGCTGCACAACCTTCATCTGAGACACCACACCGTCTCAACCTGTAGAGAAGAAGCTCTTCAGTCTCTCAGTTCAGGATCAGAGATTTAATCCAGGGTCAGATTAAAATGTTTCTGAGAGCAGCAGAAGATTCTTGTTGTTTGGTATAAGTTTAGTAAATGATGAATAATAATAATATGTATTTAGGGCGTGATTCAGTAATAATTGATATCATATTTATTAAATATTTAGTTAGATGTTAATGTAGGCATTAGATCATGATGTATTTGATGTGTTTTATACCGTTATATAATTATTGTTGGTATTTAACAAGGTTCTAATCCGCCTGAAATAAAGTTTACTGGTGTGAGGAACAAAGGTTCACACTTGCTCCCCCTGGAGTTCATCTGCGGTAGCTCTCAGATAACAACTAATGAAGCAAAGCAGAGAGATTGTTATTTTGTTATAAACACTGTTTAACTTCTGAGGAATCATTATTCCATTACCAGTGTGGCCTCAGCATTAACCTTTGAGTTTCATTAGTTTCTAGCAGAATATATTAATCTTTGATCTTATAATTATTTATGAATCGTTATGAGTTTAGACAGTAGAAGCCTTTATGCTAGAACAAGTGTAATGTTTGAAACGATGACGAATAATTCTTCTCAATAGTTTGATATCAGTTATACTTGTAGAATTCTTTATCGTTATGAGATATTAAGCAAATACTAAGCAAATAAAAGAAGCTGCAAATATTAAAGTGTGAATCACTGCTCTGAGAAAATCGCTCTCCTCTGTGTTTTTTGGGTTCTCTGTGTCATTATTTCTTCAGGTTCAGGAGTTCAGTAATTCAGTGTTGTGGGGAAGATAAACGTTACACACACTGTTCTTCTCTATGTGCTGTGTGTGTTCACAGGTGATGGAGAGGAAGCAGTTTCTATGGATCCTTTGCTCCAGCATGAAAGCCATCTCCATGTGTTAATGCTATTGAGAATGTAGCAATGACTGGAGCTGGAGAACATTGTGTGGTGATTCGAAACAGAAACATGTCATGGTGAGAATGCTGGGGAGGGAGCATTTATCTGTGGCCGGAGATAAAACTGAAAGTGCACCCAGCCTCATCAACCTTCAGCTCATCACAGATACCAGAAACCCTCTGATAGGCTGTCGAGGATCAAGGGCGGTACCCTCCAGGAGCAGTTACGGGGTGAGGAATTTGTGTTCTGTTATCAAACCAGAGCTCTGATATCTCCTTCACTTATATATGGCTGTGTATATTTTGGCTGTTTAATAAAACGTTGTAATTGTTCCGTCTCCGTCCTATCATTGATCCTGGGTGGAAAACAAGCAGATTTTCCAACACAAACAATGAAAACTAAATGTAATTATCACAAGTTTAGAAAAAGCTTCTTGATCAGAGACTGATCCATCACATGATCCACGGCTCCAGTCTGAGGAACAACCATCTCCAGAACATTGTTGGAGCTCCTCACTTCAAGACGATCGTTTCAGGTAAGAAATCTTTACTTCAGTAAAATGTCAGAGCTCTGTAAAACATTCTGATAATGATTTATTATTTCCCTCATGATGATCCTATAGTTATTACGGGAGAAGTTCTTTAGTTCATTTCAAAAAGTATAAAAATATAAAAGGAAATGTTTAAATCCACCGAAGATTACCAGAGTTTCTCCAGTTCACAGCGAGGATCCTTCAGAACATCAGAGAGCAGCTTCACTCCTGAATCTCTGAGATCATTATTTTCAGACAGATCCAGTTCTCTCAGGTGTGAGGGGTTCGATCTCAGAGCTGAAGCCAGAGCTGCACAACCTTCATCTGAGACACGACAAGATCTCAACCTGTAGAGAAGAAGCAGCTCTTCAGTCTCTCAGTTCAGGATCTACAGCTGGGAATGTCCTCCAGGAGTTTTACCATCTTCATTTACTTGAGAGGTAGAGTCCAGATTAATGAACATGGATATAAATAAAACTTTTAAAGTGTAAACATGATAAAGTTAGCGCATAGCTAATAAATATTTATGGACCATTTGCAGGTAAAGAATTAAGAAACAAGAAAAGAAAATAAAGAGAGTGAGATTTAATTGAGAAATGAAAATAAACAAAAATAAAATACAAAAAAAACAGAACTTTCACATTCAGACACAGAGACAGCAGCGTTTGGGTTTAATTTGTAATTATTAAACAAAAGAAATAGAGAATATTTAACAAAAGATTAAAACATCTTTAACCTCTAACTTTATTTTATCTTCAGCAGTTTCTTTATTTAGTTAAAAATGTTGAAACAATCTGAAGGAGGAGATTGAAGATGTTGATTTAAATCGATCTCACCAGAGTTTCTCCAGTTCACAGCGAGGATCCTTCAGAACATCAGAGAGCAGCTTCACTCCTGAATCTCTGAGATCATTATCAGACAGATCCAGTTCTCTCAGGTGTGAGGGGTTCGATCTCAGAGCTGAAGCCAGAGCTGCACAACCTTCATCTGAGACACAAGAACTCAACCTGTAGAGAAGAAGCAGCTCTTCAGTCTCTCAGTTCAGGATCAGAGATTTAATCCAGGGTCAGATTAAAATGTTTCTGAGAGCAGCAGAAGATTTTTGTTGTTTGATATCTCCTTCACTTATATATGGCTGTGTATATTTTGGTTGTTTAATAAAACGTTGTAATTGTTCCGTCTCCGTCCTATCATTGATCCTGGGTGGAAAACAAGGAAGATTTTCCGACACAAACAATAAAAACTAAATGTAATTATCACACGTTTAAAGCTAAAACATTAGATTTAATTCAGTTCATTTTTTAATCCAGTGTAGAGTAAATAATCAGAGAAACAGCAGCTTCTTGATCAGACACTGATCCATCATGGACGCTGTATCCTGAATGACTCCTCCCACCACGCCCACACTCTGTTTTCTCTCCTGTCCTCTAGCTGGCGCTTCAGGAGCCTCCGGACTAGAACCAGCTTCTTTCCCAGAGCTGTCTCCTTATTGAACTCACCCCTCACTGCTTCCACCTCCCTCACATCTTCACTTCCCCTTATCCTCTTAATTAATCTCAACTATTTCTCTCACACTCACACTGATAATTTGTAAATATGTATCATTTGTAAGTTTCTGTTTTATAGCAAATAGCACCTGTATATAGTTTATAGAACATACTCACTGTTTAATTTCTGCTTTTAGTAAATAGCCATCAGTTTATATCTTCACATCTTATTATATCTGTACATTTACCACAGAAATGTTCTATCTATACTTCATTTATTTACTAATATCCTGCACTTTACTGATTATTGCATTTCTGGTTAGAACTAAACTGTGTTTCTGTGCATTGTACTTGTACATGTGTAATGACAATAAAGTTGAATCTAAATCTGAGAAGTTCTTGAGTTAATTTCAAACAGAATGAAAATATAAAATGTTTAATTCCACCGAAGCTCACCAGAGTTTCTCCAGTTCACAGCGAGGATCCTTCAGAACATCAGAGAGCAGCTTCACTCCTGAATCACTGACATTATTATGAGACAGATCCAGTTCTCTCAGGTGTGAGGGGTTCGATCTCAGAGCTGAAGCCAGAGCTGCACAACCTTCATCTGAGACACCACACCATCTCAACCTGTAGAGAAGAAGCAGCTCTTCAGTCTCTCAGTTCAGGATCTACAGCTGGGAATGTCCAAAGCATCAAATATTTGAAAAGGTAGAAGATCAAACATTGAGTGGAGAGAATTAAAAAGAGAGAATTATTTAAAGACTCTGCAGCTCTTTCTGTTCGGATCAGGTTTCATCAGATTGTTTTCAGAGCGACTTACTGAACTGATCTGGATTCTTTAACCACCGGCAGCAGCTTCTGAAGAACTTCATCTCCTGAAGATCCAGCTCCAATAAACTTCTTCAGATCAAACGTCTCCATCTTCTTCTCTGATGTGAGCAGAACATAAACCAGAGCTGACCACTGTGAAGAGGAGAGTTTGATTTTCTGTATTTCTCCAGATCTCAGATAATCCTGGATCTCCTTCATCAGGGAATCATCTCCCAGTTCATTCAAACAGTGGAAGAGATTGATGGATCTCTCTGGAGAGTCAATCCTCCTGATATTCTGCTGGATGAACTCAACTGTTTCCTGTTTGTTAAAGGAGCAGCTTCCTGTCTGTGTCAGTAGAGCTCTTAAGAGAGTCTGGGTGGACTCCAACGAGAGACCCAGAAGAAACCGCAGGAACAGATCCAGATGTCCATTCTTACTCTCCAGAGCTTCATCCACAGCTCTCTGATGCAGCTCTGATAATGAATCAGGATTAAAAAACTTCCTGATATACTGAATTATGTTTTGTTTTGATTTCTTAAACACAACAGTTCTGTCTCTGGTGAAGGACTGATGAGCATGAAGAGCTGCTAGATGTTCCTGAATGCTGAGATGAACGAAGCAGAAGACTTTCCCCTGACACCAGCCGAGCTCCTCTCTGAAGATCTGAGTGCACAATCCTGAGTAAACGGATGCTTCTGTCACATCTATGCCACACTCTCTCAGGTCTTCCTCGTAGAAGATCAGGTTTCCTCTCTTGAGCTGCTCAAAAGCCAGTTTCCCCAGTTTGAGGATCATCTCTTCATCTTCGAGGCTCTTCTCATAGTGCTTCTCATGTCTGATGCTGGTCTGGATGATCAGGAAGTGTGTGTACATCTGAGTCAGAGTCTCTGGGATCTCTCCACTCTCTGCTGGACTCATCATCTTCTCCAGGACAGTGGCTGAGATCCAGCAGAAGACTGGGATGTGGCACATGATGTGGAGGCTCCTGGAGGACTTCAGGTGTGAGATGATTCTTTCAGCTAATCCCTGATCTCTGATTCTCTTCCTGAAGTACTGCTCCTTCTGAGGGTCGGTGAAGCCTCGCACCTCTGTCACTCGATGGACACACTCAGAGGGAATGAGATCAGCTGCTGCTGGTCTGGAGGTGATCCAGATGAGAGCAGAGGGCAGCAGATCTCCTGAAATCAGCTTCATCAGCAGCACCTCCACCGAGGCTGATTCAGAGATGTTCCACGCTCTCCGATCGCTCTCAAAGTTCAGAGACAGACGACACTCATCCAGACCATCAAAGATGAACAGGACTCCAGATCCATCGCTGGAGATGTCCATCTCTTTAGATTGAGGGAAGAAGATCTGCAGCAGATCTGAAAGACTGAGCTCTCTCCCCTTCATCAGGTTGAGCTCTCTGAAAGGAAGTGGAAATATGAGCTGGACGTCCTGATTCTCCTTCTCTTCAGCCCAGTCCACGATGAACTTCTGCACAGAGACGGTTTTTCCAATGCCAGCGACTCCCTTTGTCAGCACAGCTCTGATCGGAGCTTCGTCTCGTCCAGGTAAAGCTCTGAAGATGTCGGAGCAGTTGATGGCTGTGTCCTCTGCTGCTGCTCTCCTGGATTGAGTCTCAATCTGTCTCACCTCGTGCTCATCATTGATCTCTCCACGTTCACTCTCTGTGATGTAGAGCTCTGTGTAGATCTCCTTCAGGAGCGTTAGGTTTCCTCTGATCCCGGTTCCTTCAGACAGACTCTCAAACTTCTTCAGCAGGTTTGATCTGAAGCGAGTTTGTAGCTCGTCGCTGTAAAATAAAGTAATGAACAATAAAAATATCTCTGACTCTATAACAAACTAATGTCACAGGAAAGACTCAAACTTGTGATCATTTTATTTCATTTCAAGCAGTTTCTCAATTTTATATCGTTGCATTTATTTTAAGTTTAGAAAATGCATCTCGTTACAAATGAGAAATAATGATGAGCCTGCAAGCAGCGATCAAAGGGCTCTCATACATCAGGCGCTTTAGCCTTTCAGTGGCCAATGTTTTCCACCAAGCACCATTATTTGGAAGATGTACACAAAGTAAAGAGTCAGATCAGCAGGTGGCGCTATGAATGAGAATGAACATTGTTTTATTATTGTATTGAACAATATTCTTATTACAAATGTCATAATTTGTGAAAGAAGCACCATATCAATGTTAAATGCTGTATTTCCTGTGGCCACCTGGTGGCGCTGTAACTGATACTGTAGGTTGCTATATCAATGTGTTCAGGCGTGGCATCTTCACACACGTGGGAAGTTTGATCATAATCGGGCATTGTATGGCAGAGTTATAACTACTTCTTTATCGTTTGTATTTTTATTATCATTTCTTTTTCTTCGGCCGCCGTGCAAACAATATTTAACAACATAAAAATATTCAAATTAATATTGATTTATTTAAACTGTGTCTCTCTGAAATAATCATAAATCATCAGCTGTTTCTCTGTGATTGTCTCAAAACAGAACTTGATCCTGAGGAATATTTCAGTTTTTCTGTCAGTTCTACCTCTTTCTTTCTTTAAACTCCATTGGTTTGTTCAGTGACGGCTCGCTCTTCATGGATCTGCAGCTGGACTCTGAAGAGAAGAACTTCACTCTGTGACAGAGAGCAGAATAACAGAGAAACAGAGAGAAGTGTTTGAAATCATTTTAGTAATAAAATTAATCATTTAAAACATTTACATTATTGTTTATATTGATTTGACATTAAGAAGAGATTGTTTATCTCTGTGCTGTACCTCAGATTGTCTGCTGGGGGTCTGTCATTAAATTCTGGCGGTTGAGTCATCGACCAATCGCTCTTCAGAGACACACAGCTGGGCGCCGCTGGGTTTGGTTTCTCTCTGTGGAAGAGAAAAACACTTTCATACGAATCTGTCTTGAGTTCACTGTTTCATAATTATTACCTTTTTACTGGTTTGAAATTTATTTTAAGAACGTTTCATCAATTTCAGGTGACAGATAAATGACTAATGGAACACAAATCTGTTCAGATGAAAGAACTAGAGAAAGAGAGAAACAAAAAAGAAAAATACTTTTGAGAAACGTATGAACTGATTTACTCTTATATGAGTCACGTCAGGGTTTGACCCCTTCCAGAACTTGGTGGAAAAACTCTTGTTGGTATCTCAGAGGTTCTTGTGGTGGCTCCAGGTTTCTTCTCATCTCAGGAGGGATTTTATGATTCTCTTTCCAAATGGTTAAGGTTTTGACTAGTGGAGACTCCAACCTTCAGCTCCCTCCTCAGATTTTCTATCAGATTAAGGTCTGGAGACTTGAGATCTTCAGAATCTCATGAGAACTCTTCAACTCTTGATCTAATCCACATCAGGATCAGAGGAACCCTCTACTGTACCTGTTTAGTGAAGCACTATCTTCATTCTCTGTGGATAGAGGGTCCTCCATGATTCAGTCAGTGCTGCTCAGGGAAATCTGATCAGAGAAAGAGATGAAAAGATTAATCTGAAACTCTTTTTAATCGAGAACATTCAAAAAACTAAACTCCACATCCAGATACAATTATAAAATATTACCAAAACCCCTTCCTGTCAAAAGATCTGGTTTTGTTTAGATCAGACTCGAAACAGTGACTTACTTTCTCTTGATTTTATTTATTGTTCTAAAATAGTTCCATTGAAATTATTGGTAAAAAGATCTTTTGATCTGAAATCACACTTTCTAGAGCAGATCGAGCCAAAAACACAGACAGAAATAACTGTATAACCATATAACACAAAATACATTTTTTATCAAAAGTAGTTTTGTAGAACACTCTGGAGGTGAGCAGTGGAGTGTGGCGAGATTTTGGTGATACTGGAGAATTTTAGAAAGAAGTTATTAACCATTTTCTGAGCAAAAGTATTTTGTGTTTGGCACTTTGTAGACGGTCCCTAAGCGATTCTCTCAGACAGCGGCTCATAGACGTCAATGTGTTTCAGTAAAAGCAGAGGAAACATGTTTTTGATTAAATAAATAAATACTTGTTTATTGCTACACAACTCAGATTAAAAAAGTGAAAAGCGTTTTGTTCTCGAGATTTAGCAGAGAAACCGAATCTGTGAATCTACAGCTAACTTTACCGAACTCTAAACATCTTCATTTAGAAGAAACACATCTTTATGATGAACAACAATCAGAATAAAGATAATCTCGTTATTGATATTAAAACGCGTTTCTTCCGGAAGTTTGTTCTGCAGGTGAACACGGAAGTGATTTTGAGCCGCTCACCTGAAGAGAAGCTTCACAAACTCCAAGAACAGAAGATTCTTCTCTGTTAAAGAAGGAATATTTCCATCTTCTGTGATTAAAGTCCTGTAGAAGTAACTAAACCGATTCTAAATGTTTATTATTCGAGTAAACTCCGCTAGGGTGTGAAAGAAAGGAACGAGACTAGTTTCACTTTCTCTTTAATCTCGAGGGAGGAGGAGCCTGATCAAACTCATGATCCACAGAGAGAAGCTTCAGAAACAGCAGCTTGTTTTTCCCATGGTCCTTCTGGAACCTGAGTCTGTAAGTGTGGCACTGGGTTGTGGAGAAATACAAAAGGTCACTCGTGAACTACTAAAAGATCATTTCATTCTGATGAACTGGAAGAATCTATAAATTATTCATGAAATAAAAACTAAGAAATGAAGAAAATGAAGCTGAGGGGGGCTAGAGAACAGAGGATAGCTGGAGCTCCAGGCAGTGGAACCAGTTTAACGCGGAAGATGGAAATAAAATAGATTTGTTATCAGCTGTTGACCGGTGTCATGAAATAGGAATAATAATAATTACAACAAAGTTTATACTCCGTAGATAATTAAACGGCTGAAAGATGTCGGAGAGCAGCGATTGCAGAGGAAAACATGTTTTTGATTAAATAAATAAATAGTTTTGTATGTTACGCAACTCAGATTAAAAGTGGAAAAGCTTTATATTGAGCAGAAAAAAACGAATCTATGAATCTGCAGCAAACTCTAAAAATCTTCATTTAGAAGAAATACATCTTTATGACGAAAACTATCAGAATAAAGATTGTTATATTCAAATAAAAAGATTAGAACATGTCTCTGTTCATCTCTGAACCCCTTTAATATTCACATGTACTTTACATAACATCAACACGCAGTACCGTAGATGTCCTGCATTACTACAGATACCCCTACATCCCCCTTAGTGAATAGTAAACTATTCTTTTGTATAAAACAGAACAGTTATAGAATAATTCTCTAAATTAAATTTTCCTCTCTCTCTCTTTATATAAAAAGTAATCTAAACATACTAAACTATAACTCACACCTGTCACAAATGTCTTTACATCTATAAAATCAACAAATTATTTTACAGTTTCACATAGTTTCAAACATAAAATGACTTTCAGCTGAGCAAAAATTATTTTGAGTCAGACAATCACTTTTATCTTCCATATAGCATCAAATTCTTTTAAAACTCCGGTGGTTTCTCTCTGGCTGGTATCTTCTCTCTGGTACTGGAGTGGACACTAATGCAGGATTTTGTTCTGCTTGATTCTGTTCTTCAAACACGTCCATGCTTGTTGTTGTTTTGGAGCATCTACAGATTCCCCTGGAGCCAGCGGTGTACTGACACTATGTTTACGGTTCCGCAGAAGTTCTCCAGGAGGTGTTTCCAGCAGGTATGATCTTGGAGTATCAGCAGCTTCTCCTTTGTGTCTGTGATCCAAACATGATCTCCAGAGAAAAGCTTTGTCAGCGAGTGTTGTGTGTCTCCTGTTAAACTTATGTCTTTGCTTTTTCCTGATATTCTACATCCTGTGAATCAGGTGAAAGTGAAGATGGAATTCTGGGAATGATGGATCTAATTGGTCTCCCCATAAGTAACTCTGTCGGTTATTTGCTAGCGGAGTTGATCGGTAAGCGATGAGTGAAAAACAAAGATCTCTCTCTTTTTTCAGCAAGTTTTTGGTTGTTTCTCTGCTTCCCCATTACTTTTTGGAAAACTTGGGCTCTGTGTCACATGAGTGAAAGAACATTCTTGAGCAAATTTCTAAAAGCAATCAGATGTGAATCGTGGACCGTTTTCTGACCAGAGCTCAGCCGGTATCCAGTGTTCTGCAAAACTTCACTTCAAAAGATCAAATCACAGCAGCTGAAGTTGTTCCTGAAAGTTTTGTCATTTCAATGTAGCAAGAAAAATAATCCACTCCCAGTAGATACTGGTGACTATTCCACTGAAATAAGTCAACGCCAACCTTTTCCCAAGGTCTGTTCCCGGCATCAGTGGCTCTCTATTATTAGATCTTTCTCTCGGACAAATTTCCACCAGATTTTGGAGTTGTGATCTTAGTCCTGTCCACCACACAGACTGCTTTGCTCTTTCACGACACTTAGTTGTGCCAAGGTGCCCCACATGCAGCTTCTGTAGCATCTCTTTCTGAAGTGATTTTGGTAAATCTGTCACTTTTCAACAGTAGTCCTTTCTTTACTGTAAATTCTCCTTGGAATGGAACACACAGCTGGAATCGAAGCTGAATTTGTCTGGCCACCCTTCACTACAGTATTTTTATTTCCCTCAATGTCTCTTTCTCTTGCATTTCTTTATTTCTAGCAATCTTTTCTCCGTTGCTGGCATGCTTGACGTCACATGTTCACATTCAGATGGATTTCTGTCTCCAGCTCTGCATCATTTAGTTGTTTCTGCTGTGCTCTCGACAACACATCCGCTGTCCCCATGTGTTTCCCTGCAGCGTGTGAGTTGTGTGTGTATCTCATTCATCTTATTTTCAGTCTCTGAATCCAAGGCAGAAGCTCACTCAGATCTTTTGTGTTTAATAACGGAACAAATGCTTTATGATCCGTTTCAATATGAAAGTCTATTCCGATCAAGAAATCTGGAAATCCTTCACATGCCCACGTTATTCCCAAGGCTTCTTTCTCTATCCGGGAGATCTCCGCTCTGTTTCTGTGAGAGCTCTGGAAGCATATGCTACTGGTGTCACATGACTGATCGTGTTCAAGCAAGTCGAAGATGAAGAATCAGCTGACACGACTGTTTCTGTTCCTGCATTATAGTCCCGACACAGGTGGAACACTTAGATCTGCTTTAATCCTCTCAAAAGTTTCTGTCGCTCTTCTCCCCACAACCACACATTTTGGGTTTGTAGCAGTTCTCTTGAGTTTTCTCGGCTAAATTCAGTAAATATTTCCCTAAATGATTTACCATTCCCAGGATTCTTCTAACTCCACTCACATCTTTTGGTTCCTCCATGTCAGTGACTGCCTTTAGCTTCTCCAGATCTGCTCTGACTCCTTCAAAATCCAAAATCTGTCGAAGGAATTTCACGGATGTTTCTGAAAACCTCATTTTCTCCTTTTAGAGAGACTGCAGGCTGCTCAAGTCTCCTCAACACTTTAAGCAGCCGATCCTCATGTTGAGGCTGTGTGTCCCCATACACCAACACATCATCCACTCTACTCTCTCCAAACAATCCGAGATGCAGACTTTCTTTTCTGGAAATGCTCCGGAGCAGAAGATAAGCCAAAACAGAGTCTGTTAAAGCAAAACCTCCGTGAGGAATGATGAATGTGGTTAGTAATCTGGATTCTTCTGACAGAGGAATAAATCCAGTTTGAAAAACCTTTTCTCCTTCCAGCTGTTCCAGGGTGTGTTCCACTGATGGAAGCAAGTGTTTCTCTCTTTTCAGTCACTGGTTCAATTTAGTCAAACCATCACAAATACAGACCTCTGTAGTGTTTACTTTTGGTACTGGGACCATTCCAGCACACTGCTCTGCAGGTTGCTCTACTTTGGAGATTACTCCTAGGTCTTCCATGTGTGGCAGTAGGAAGCGTGGAGAACACGAGGTTCACAGAGAGTCAGGAACTGAGAGAAAACAATGCAGACGCCACTCTGGGGCCCAATCCAGAGAGTTAGGGTGAACACAGGGATAATCACACAGGTTCGTGAAATGACGAGAGCTTGAGACAGTTCAGAGTCGCATTTGCTTTATTTAAATCTAATATACATTTGTTTAAGAAGCACAAACCTCATTCCATCATTCATTCACATGAACCAAATCACAGGGCAGCAGCTGCTGAGGAGGGAGGAGAAGCCGATCCCTGTAGAGCACACTCAAATCCACTCATACACTCCAATATGAACCAGTGCAAAACCATCACAGCAAAAAGAACCTT